>CAUYQG010149803.1:0-22327 GCA_963574415.1 Tarsius wallacei | reverse complement strand
GACGTTGGACTTACAGGAACAACCTCAGAGTGAGTTTGGTTCCTTGCTTTTATTTTTATTTTTTGTCTGTTTGTTTTGCTCATTTTTGTTTGTTTTTTGCTTCCGTTTTTTTCCTCTTTCTTTCTATTTTTTTTTTTTTTTTAGTTGGAGTCTCACTCCATCACGCAGACTGGAGTGCAGTGGCCACTCCCAGCCACCGCAGCCTCGACCTGCTGGGCTCCGGCGATCCTTCCACCTCAGCCTCCCAAGTAGCTGGAACTACAGGTGCACACTACCACGCCCGGCTAATTTTTTTGATTTATTGTAGAGATGGGGTCTCGCCTAGTTGCCCAGGCGGGTCTCGAACCCGCAGGATCAGGCAATCCACTTACTCAGCCTCCCAAAGCGCTGGGATTAGATTACAGGCTGAGACACCGAGCCTGGCTTCTTTCTATTTTTGATAATGTTTTCATACTTGCTTTGTTTCTGTTATTTTACTGATTTTTTTTTTTCTATTCTGTAGACTTCCTGTTTGCGTATGGGAAGAGTACATCAATAGGCAGTTTTTTTTTGGTTGGACTATGTGTTTGTATGATTATCTGTATGATTTAGTTTTTTTTTTTTTTACTCTTTTCTTTGTTTCTCTTTTCATTTGTTAATTTGTGTATCTGTCTGTTTTCCCTTTTATTCTTCTCTCTTTCCACCTTCCCTTCCTGTTACCCCCTCCTTCCTTTTTCCATTATTTTCCTTTTCTTACCTCATTTTGCTTCCAAGGAGCAAACCTATATCCCTACTGCATAAACAGATTGTAAGGCAGTGGTGCCCATATACCTGTCAGTGGATACTGGGATCTACAGATAGATTTTGAATCACAGCTTCCCCATCAATTAAATCTCAAAACTGCAAAAAGTACAGCCCCCAACCCACAGTCCAGCTTCAGAATTGAACAAAGCCAGAGGATCCACATAAGGAAGAATAGGAGATTGAGCAAACAGAAGTAAAAGCAACCCTACCACCCCTTAACAACAGAATAAAAGAAGAAGAAAAAAATCAGTAAAATAACAGAAACAAAGCAAGTAAGAAAATTTTATCAGAAACAGAAAGAGAGGGAAAAAACTAAAAAAAAAAAGCTAACATAAATGAGCAAAACAAACAGACAAAAAAATAAAAACAAGGAACCAAACTCACTCTGATTGTCATTCCTGCAAGTCCAACATCCTTTCAGCTCTGATCTCTAGCTCTCAGCACAGGCTGATAGGGTTGCTCACACCTTGGGTCAGACGCCCCAGGCCTACTGTGGAAGGAGGGTGGATCAGATCTGGAGTCATCTGGCTTGCTGCCTGTCAACTCTGCCACTCAGATCTGGCCTGTGTCTGATCCAGCATAGGGGAGGGGCCTCTGTCTCTCCCAGTTTGATGCGGTTACCTTAGGTCCCACGTTGGAGGCTGGGCAAAGCTGGGGAGGGCAATGCAGGTCTCTGCCTGGTCCTGGGACAGAGAAAATGGCCACGGGTTGGTGTTTCTTCACCAGACATGGGACTCCTCTCCGGCTCACCTTGATCTTCTCTGATCAGGTCTCCAGCTGATTTGCTGTAACAGGTGATGGTGTGGGCCAGGCGCCAGGCGATGAGAATCAGCTGGATTCAGCAGGCTTCTCTCAGGAGAGTCCTGCGAACAGCAGATGATCTTGCAGGCTGCGGCTCCAATCTCAGGGCAGTGGGGGCTTGCAGTCACCTTCAGAGGGGGGCCCCAGGTGCATGAACCCGAGTCTCCCCCCAGATGGACTTTCACTGTCTCACCAGCACACACCTACTCACACAGAGAGTCTTTATGGACACTTACTTTTGTGAAGATTCTCACAGTCCAACCTGTCCGGCCGCCATCTTGTCCCCCTCCTGCCTGAATGTCTTTGGTCTTCTCTCATGAATGAAACTTTGCCTAGAAGATCCTTCCAGGTTCTTGTTCAGACATTCTGGCCATTCCTCCCTTGTCTCACTTAGTGCTACAAATACAAAGTTAGATTCTGACATTTGCATTGATTTGTATTCCTTTAGAGCCATTGTTTTTTGTTCTATTTGTTTGTATTGATGTCTTGAAGAATATATTTTTATTTTTGAAGTTCAAATATTTCTTCTTCTTAGAGACATTTTAGTAAATACACATAGTTATATTATCATCATCCTTTCCCCCCCTTATTATTTCCTTTTTTTCAGCCTCTTTGTTCTCCCTAGAGTTTCTTCCAGAATATTACTACATCTCCAGAATTGGTCACCCATGTTTCACAACTTCTTTATTTTCATTTTCATTTCCCTTTTTGTACTACTTTCCATGTTCATTCTATTTCCAAGTGCCTTCTTTTAAAGTCCTTTAAAGAAAAAAAAAATTTTTTTTAAATTTTGACAATTGAGAGCCATGTTTTTAATTTTTTAGTACTTTCTTTCTCTCTGTTGGCTTTATTTCCTAGAAGTCTTTTCTCAGTTTATGGAAGTAATTGTCTTGGAAATATGTTTGAGGATATTAATATTCGGTTTTCTTTTTTCTATACTGATTTTGGTTTCCTAACATTCACTGCAATCATCTTGGTGCTTATGTTTTATGATATTGTTTTTTCTCACATATGTGGCGAGTGTTTGTTTTCTATCCATATTTAAAATTTGAAGAACTAGTGTGATAAATACAGGTAGCTAATGTGAATTCACTCAGCTGATGAGAAACCTGTCCTCTGTTATTCTCTCTCACAGTGGAAGCACTGATTCAAGGATTATAGGTAAATCTGTAAGGAAACATAAATAGGGGGAAATGTAGCAGACTTCCCTCCAGGACCCAGAAGACCTCCAAGTTCACTGCTGTGCTTGAAATGGACTTCATGCCTCTGACTTCTGTTCGATCTTACTATTCTGTATCTTTCGAAAATTACTCAAAGTTCTTCTGCTGGGAGGTCCCTTGCCAAAAGTATTCTGCTGTAGTTATATTTATTCCTTTGTATTTCTTCACTGATATTTTTGGAGTCAGGAAGGTTAAATATGTATCTCAGACTGGAAATATCAATTCTTCTTTCAGCTTTTTATTTTGGAAATTTGCGAACTTCACACAAAAGTGAGAAAATAGTATATTAGCCCCCATGTGCCCATTCTCAGCTTTAGCAGTTAACAACTCAGAGCTAGTATTGTTTCATTTTGTCTTTCACTCATTCCTCCTGATATTATTTTGAAGCAAATCCAAGATAATTTTCTTTATAAATATATCAGTATCTCTAAAAGATAAGGCCTCATTTTCTTAATATGCAATAGGGACATTTTATCAAAATAAAAAGCTGTATAATTTTTATTTTATTTTATTTTATTTTTTGAGTTGAAGTCTCACTCTGTCGCCCAGACTGGAGTGCAGTGGCCGCTCCCAGCCTCCGCAGCCTCGACCTGCTGGGCTCCGGCGATCCTTCCGCCTCAACCTTCCAAGTAGCTGGAATTACAGGCGCGCGCTAACACGCCCGGCTAATTTTTTGATTTATTGTAGAGATGAGGTCTCGCTTGCCCAGGCGGGTCTCGAACCACGGGCTCAGGCAATCCACTCACCTCAGCCTCCCAAAGGCGTGGGATTACAGGCTGAGCCACTGAGCCCGGCTGTATAATTTTTATATAGATTCAGCAGTTAACATTTTTCCTTATTTGTGTTATCTCCTCTCTGTTTATGCATTTTATCCTGAAATGTATTTGAAAATAAGTTATATGCATTAGAAAACTTTACCCCTAAATACGTTGGTATGCCTTCCTCAGAATAAAGACATTTACTTACCTAACCACAATACCATTATTGTGCTAAGAAAATTAGTAGTAATCTATACAATTATCTAAATCCACTGTACTTTAAATTTTCCAAAATAAGGCATTTTAAAATAAGAAATAACTAAGTTATTAGTGGAGGAAGTTATGGTGAGGAGCTATAGCCACAAAATATGTATATGTATATAGTAATCTTTTAAATATATCTCCCTCAATTTTTACTTAAAATAATCTCAAGCCTGCAGAAAAGTTGAGGAAAAAAAGTTGAGAAAAGTGAGAGCTTCTCTACTCTTCACCTAAATTAACCAGTTGCTAACTAATTACTATGTTTGCTTTCTTTATCTATTTCACACCTTTGTGCAGAACCTTTTGAAAATAGGTTGTGTAAGCATCATGACACTTCAGCAAGTTTCTCCTACAAACAAGGATGTTTTCTGTGTATTGAGATGTTAATATTATTTAGTGTGCACTACAAATTGAAATTTCTCCAGATGTCAAAAAATGTACTTTATGGTTGGACGTGGTGGCTTATGCTTGCAGTCCTAGCACTTTGAGAGGCCAAGGCAAGAGGATTACTTGAGTTCAGGAGTTCAAGACCAGCCTGGGCAACATATTGAGAGCTCATCTATACAAAAGTAAATAAAAATTAACCAGCTATGGTGGCGTGTAGTCCTGGCTACTCAGGAGACTGATGCAGGAGGAGCACTTGAGCTCAGGAGTTGGAGGCTGTGGTGAGCCTTGATCATGCCACTGCACTCCAGCCTGGGCAACAGAGTGAGACCTTGAATCAAATAAATAAATAAAATGTACTTTGTGTATTTTTTTCCAAGTCAGTTTTCAGTGAATGATGTCACACTGTGTTCAATTCTCATGCCCTTTAGTTTTCTCTAATGTAAAACAGATTCTGCCTTTTTTGTCTTTCCTGAAATGACATTTTTAAAGAGTTTTGACTATCTGAATTTGTCTGATTACATCTTCATGATTACATGTTAAACATCATTGACTGGAATGCTACGAAGGCTATGCTATTGAGTTTCCATTTCAAAGGCATTGTTCCCAGCAACCTTTCATTTCATGCTAAGATGATGTACTTGTCTGAATCACTTATTGCACTGGTGGTTGCAAAGTTATGATTTTAACATTTTTAAATTCCTTCTACATTTATTAGCTGAATTTTTTTTCCCTGCCCACCCTCACTCATACATATACCCTTTTCTTCTGGTCTCATTCCAGACTCATAGTTTTTTTTTGTTTTTTTTTTGGGGGGGGGCCTTATGCATTATTGTTCTTTTTGATGTTCATGTTGTTTCCCATTTAGTTAGTGGTACTCCTTCAAGGTAGATCCTGTACATCCCAATTAATCTTGGAACACTTTGTTGCTGTCTGTTAGAAGAGAAATACACCAGCTTATCTTTAACTCCCAGCCCCAGACATGGACTCTATTATTTTTCCTTGGAGTTCTTTTCCTTTTACAGGAACTGTTATTTAAAAACCAAGCTCTGCCGGGCTCAGTGGCTCAGTCTGTAATCCTGCACTTTGGGAGGCTGAGGTGAGTGGATTGCCTGAGCCCGCAGGTTCAAGAACCGCCTGGGCAACTTGGCGAGACCTCATCTCTACAATAAATCAAAAAATCAGCTGGGTGTGGTAGCGCATGCCTGTAATTCGGCTACTTGGAAGGCTGAGGCGGAAGGATCGCCGGAGCCCAGCAGGTCGAGGCTGCAGTGGCCAGGAGTGGCCACTGCACTCCAGTCTGGGCAACAGAGTGAGACTCCAACTCAAATAAATAAATAAATAAATAAATAAAAAATAAAAACCAAGCTCTGAGCGTTAGGTATCCTCAGTGCCTGCTTGATGTTAATGCATCTAGACCCCTTTATTTGACAGTTATTGTATATAATTTTTACTTTTGAATGATTTAAATGCTTCACATGTTCAAACTATAAAATTTAAACAGATGAAAAAAGCAAACACTAAAGCAAAATACAAACAGAATAAGTGAACCTAGTTTTTAAAAATCAAATTCATGGCCAGGCTCAGTGGCTCAGCCTGTAATCCCAGCACTTTGGGAGGCCGAGGTAAGTGAATTGCCTGAGCCGGTGGGTTTGAGACCAGCCCAGTCAACTTGACGAGACCTCGTCTCTGCAATAAATTAAAAAAAAAATTAGCTGGGTGTGGTAGCATGTACCTATAGTCCAAGCTACTTGGAAGGCTGAAGCGGAATGATCACCAGAGCCCAACATATCAAAGCTGGGATGGTTGTGAGTGTGCCAATGCACTCCAACCTGCACTCCAACCTCTCAAAAGAGAGACTCCAACTCAAAAAAAAAAAAAAAAAAACTCAAATTCACAAAATATAACCACATGTAGAAAAAAATTGATTCAAGAAACTTCAAGAAAACCATAATATAGTCATCATAACCACAATTTGACAATAATTTCTTAATACACAATGAGTGTTTAAACTTTTATAATTTTCACTTTAAAATTTTTTACTTAAAAAAATTGTTTTTTTTGGTGACAGGTCTCACTCTGTCACTCAGGCTGGTGTGCATTGGGCATGATCATGGCTTACCACAGTCTCAACCTTCTGGGCTCAGATGATCCTTCTGGTCTCTGCCTCCTAAGTAACTTGGACTACAGGTGTGCATCATGATCCCTAGCTAATTTTTTTTGTAGAGATTTTGTTTGCTGTGCTATTAAACAAGCATGTAGAAACATGAATACATCCTAAGAGTTCAGTTAATATAGATGCCCAAGCTAAGTACAAATGTGTAACTAACACCCAGGTGAAGAAGCAAAACATTGCCAAAAACCCAGAAGCCTTATGTATATCCTCCCATTCATTTTCCTGAGGAGTAAAAAGATACAGTACCTCTGGAAGGCAGTAAAAATCTGATTTCCAGGGTTACCATATTAAAGTATTCAGATGTCCAATTTTCAGCAACAAAAAGAACTATAGCATATTCAAAGACACAGGAACGTAGACCTCACTCAAAGGAAAACAATTTCTTTGAGGAAGCCCAGACATTGGACTTACTAGACAAAGACTTTAAACTATCTTAAATATGCTCTAAAAAAGACAGATAACTATGAAAACAACGTGTGAACTGAGTTAGAAAGTAGAAAAAGAAACCAAATAGAAATTCTAAAGCTGGAAGGTAAAATGACTGAAATAAAACATTTACTAGAGGGTTTAACAGCCCATTTGAGCAGGCAGCTGAGAGAATTGTGAACTGGAAGACAGAACAATTGAAATAATCCAGTATGAGGAGCAGAATAGAAAAAAAAAGAAGAAATGTAAACAGAACCTAAGGGACCTTCAAGTCTCAGAAGAAAAGGGAGAGAAAGGGGCAGAAAGATTATTTGAAGAAATAATGAGTAGAGACTACCCAAGTTTACGAACAACACAAATCTTACATCCAAAAGCTTAACAAACTCCAAGTAAGAAAAACTTAAAGAGATCCACTTTGGCACATTATAACCAAACTGTCAAAAGCCATATAAAAAGCAGCAGATCTTGAAGACACCATGAAGGGCAGAAGGCAGTGACATCTTTAAAGTGCTACAAAAAGGGGGAAAAAAAAATCCTGCCAACCAAGAATTGTAAAACTGTAAATCTGTCCTTCAAAATGTATCATTTTGTATTCCCACCAGCTGTGAGTCAGAACTCCTGCATCTGAACCTGAAATTAACATTTTATTGTTTTATTAGCTATTCTGATAAATGTCATGGTATCTCATTTTTGTTTCCATAATGACAAATAATATTGAGCATCTGTTCATATATTTATTTGCTATCTGTATGTGTTTGGTGACATGCCTATTCAGATCTTCTGCCCATTGTTCAAATGGGTCATTTATTTTCTTATTGAGTTTTAAAAGTCCTTTTTATATTTTGGATGTAACTCCTTTATTAAATTTGTATTTTTCAAATGTTTTATCCCAGTTTGTGACTTGTCTTTTTGTTTTTGTAGAAGTGCCTTTTGCAGAGCAAAACATGTATTTGATGCTATAAATTCCCTTCTATTAACTACTTTCTCTGTGTCCTACACATTTTGATAAGTAGTATTTTATTTAAAACATTTAAAATTTTTCTTTGAGACTTTTTCTTTGACTTATGTTGTTTAACTTATAAGTATTTGGGGGGATTTTCAAGCTATCTCTTGTTTATTGGTTTGTGTTCCATGTGGTCTGAGAACAAATTTTGTATGCTGTCTATTGCCTTAATATGGTCCGTGTTTCCGAATGTTCCATGTGAACTTGAATAGAATGATAGAATGTATAATTTATTGTTAAGGATGAAGCATTCTATAATGTTAGTTAGATCAAGTTGATTGATAGTGCTATTCAGGCCATCTGCATACTTACAGATTTTCTGCCTGCTTGATCCATCATTACTGACAGAGGGGTATTGAAGTCTCCCAACTATAATGTGGATTTCTAAGTTCTCCTTTAAGTTCTATTTTTGCCTTATATATTTTAATGGTCTTTTATTAAATGCATACATGGTTCAGATGGTCTTCTTTCTCTAATATATCTAATACAATTTTGAACCCATCTAACGAGTTCTTTTTTTTTTTTTTTTTTTTATGCCTGTATAATCCCAGTGCTTTGAGAGGCCACTAACGAGTTCTTAATTTCAGATATTGGATATTTCAACTCTAGAATGCCTAGTTTATATATGTGTGTGTGTTTCTGTATATACATATGTAAAATGTTCCCAACCATCCCCAGGTTTAATGATTCCCTAGGGTGTTTCAGCATTTAGTCATACTTATAGCTATGATTTATTATAATGCAAGGATACAAAGCAAAATCAGCAATACCTAAGAAATTTTCTCAGTGGACTCTCACAGAAAGCACTTAGATCCTCTAGCAATGACATGTGGAAACATATGAAATATGTATCAGGAAAGCTCAATAGACACATCGTACTCAGAGCTTTTTATCTGGGGCTGCTCACATAGAAACTCTCTGCCTATCATGTACCAAAATTCTAGACGTCCAGAAGGAATGCACATATTTAGCATAAACCATATTGCTTACACAAACAGGTTAGCTGCAGTGAGCCATTCTTATCAGAAAATGATAAGGTGAGAACTCTCTGAGATCCCAGATGCCAATCAGGGGTGATCTCTTATAGCAGACCTTTCAAAGAATAGCAGTCTAAGGTTTGCTGTATTAGCCCTTTTTCTGTATAACACATATACCATATATGTGTTGAACTTTTCCTATCTTCTCATTTATTGTGTCCATGGTTTCCTCTGCCTTATTGTACATATTAATTATAATTCATCTTGAAGTTCTTGTTTGTTAATTCCAGGATCTGGATCACTTGTTAATCTACTTTTATTACCTGTTTTTTTCTTGGTCCTTGTCTCTTCACTTACAATGAAATTTTTTACTGGATGTCAAATATTGTGTCTAAAAACAGAAAAATTGGTACAGGCTTCAGAAGATGATTTATTCAAGCAGAGAGGATTCATTCTGTTCTGTCATAGGCATGTAGATTTTAGTTACTCTAATCAATCATGTGCTTAACTTGACCAGGACCTACACCATATTGACTGAAATTCTGTTATTTACTTTAGCAACTGAAAGTTTTGCTTCCTCTTTAAAAGTTAACTTGATAATGTAAAAGATAATATGAATAAGCTAACATTTCCTCTGCAACTCCAATCTACTTTGTACTCGTGTTAGTTGCTGCAGTGTCCAATTTAATAAATGTTAATATGTATATCTCTTTATCATAAGCACTTTGAGAATAGGGACTATGTTTATCTGTTTTCATCAGTATTATGTACAGCAACTAGGACAGTTCCAAGCCCTTAATAAAAACTCAATTTTCGCAAAATATTTTGTGTTATTCTATATATATATAGTAAACTATAAAGGGAGGTAGCCTATCTGTCATTTTTCAGCAAACACTATAGAGATTACTTCTCTTAACACTTTCTACATCTGTGTACATCTAGTTCTGACCACTTTATGTAAAAAAGAAATATACTGTTACAGGAACACGTGTCATTCAAGGATGTATGTGTGGACTTCACCCAGGAAGAGTGGTATCTGCTAGACTCTGCTCAAAAGATACTGTATAGAGATGTGATCCTGGAAAATTACAGCAACCTTGTCTCACTAGGTAAGGAATTTTTTTTTTTCGATGTAGCTACCAATAGCATGCATTTCTTAGTTGCTGAAACATATAAATGCCCTGTGGTTTTCTGATTTGAAGCTTGAGATTCAAGCCTCTGAGATGACTAGGCTCTCTTTTGGCCACCATAAAGTATATGTTCTTACCTCCTAAAGAATTGGCTTATTTGAGCATCTTCTTTGAGCAGCTTCTAAAACTATACCTTTCTTTCCCATCATTTTTACAGAGTCCCCAAAGCCAAGCTATTTAACCACAGTCCTGTGTTATCTTCTCTTAACAGGGTGTTGTGTTACTAAGCCAGAGGTGATCTTCAAGATAGAGCAAGGAGAAGAGCCCTGGATATTAGAGAAAGGATTCCCAAGCCAGTGGCACCCTGGTGAGTTAGGTGACTTCAAGGCAGATGAAAACCAGAGGAAATTAGGACTTAGGCCATTGGTTTAAAGGGTTTGTCACCTTTGGAATATTTTTCAGAAATTTCTATTTTTAGCCCCAAACCTTTGGAAATGATCAAGGACATTTGGCCCATTTCCTTGTTATCTTTATCATTCTTCCATATGTCACTCTTACTCATAAATGCTTTTCTTTTTGTGACATTTTAGAATGATTTGCCTGTACCTATAATCTAAACCTAGTTGGTTTCATCTTAGATATGTTTTCTTGGTTAGTTTCTCTTTATCTTTTACAATTATTTGCTTTCCCTCTATTGTCTTTGGATACCTTTTGTTAGCTGGCATGTATTCATGCCATACTTTCATATATTCATTTAACATATCTATGATGAGCACTCACCATGACTCAGTTATGTTTTAGTTAATTAACAGAATGATGTCTCTAGTATCACAGAGTATGTGTAACAATGAGGGACAGAAAAAGTACATGCATACATATATATATTTGTGTGTGTACATACAAACTATGTTGAGTGCTGGTAAGTAAGTACTGTGAGGAGAGTCCATGCAGGGGAAAGAAGGATGGCGAATGGCAGTATGTTCTATATGGCAAGGAGGTCAAAAAAAGCCTTTTTGACTAGGTCCCACATTAGAGGTGAGACTTTAATAATGCGAGAGTGTGAACTATGGATTCAGAGTATTCCAGGGAGAAGGAACATCAGGTGCTGACTCTCTCAGACAAGTGTATTCTTAGAATGTTTGAACAATGGCAGAGAGACCAGTGTGGCTGGAAGCTAGTAGGCACAGGGGAGGCTGGTAGATGATGTCATAAGAAATAGCATAGGCCATGGTAGATATGTTAACTTTATTTTGAGTGATATGAGAAGTCCCCTCTTTGTTTTGAGTGAATGTAGACCAGCTTGAGTTATGCCGTTCAAACAGATGCTTCTAGTTCTGACCTCAACCATATACTCCATACTTAAACATTTATCCAACCTTCTCGTCAAAACAGACTAGAGTCTAACAGTTACCTCCAACTTCTTATTCCAAAATTAAATCTGTATTAGCTCCCTTAAAATGTCTCCTCTCTAATTTTCTCTGTCTCAGGAAGTGGTACCCTAATTTATCTAGTTTATGATTTATAGTTTAAAAGCAACTCTCTGATCTCTGTGCAGTGAATATACTGTAGGTTCTTGGTGAGTGGGCTTGAACAGGGAAGGGATACCAGTTAGGAAACTATTATGTACTTTAGAAGAGAATAGGGTATGGTAGTGGCTATGTTGGAGGCACTGGAGGTGTAAGAAGTGGTAGGTTTGTACAAATATATTGAATGTGGAGCCAGAGGAATTTGTTGTCTTGGATCAGATAAGGAGTGTGAGAGAGAAAGAGAAGTCAAACATTACCCCAATGATTTGTTTCAAGCAACTAGATACATTTTTTAAAATGTGAAAAACTTTCTTAGCTCAAGGGCCATTCCCTTGCAGTCATAGTTTGCCAGCCCCTTTTCTAGAGTGTAGTTATATGTAGGTGGGAGTAGTCCTGAGACTGTACACTTTTAGTAGGCATCAAATTCATTATTAGAGGAGATTGAGAAGGAATAATCTGAGCTACACAAAAACTAGAGAACCTATTTCCCAGGAGTCAAATAAGATACATTCTGTCATCCAACTATTACTTTAAATGGCAACTCCGGAGTCACTGCACTAAACCTGTTAACACCCTTCCTAGTCTCTTCATAGTCCTGTTATATTTTCCATTTAAAACTGTCTTCTGCATCCCTTTATATTTTTAGTTTTCACTGATATCACTCAGAAGCAGAACTATGTCTGAGTTCTCTCATTTCTAACTTGATCTAATTTCTAATTTTTTTAACCTAAAGCATTTAGTTTATCTTTCACTAGCCTGACAAAGTAATCTATAGTTGCTCCTTATTAATAAATAAAAATTCCCTTTCATTGACTCTTACAGTGTTATCCTATTCTACATGTAGTCCTAAATTTCTTTATTTCTACTTTCCAGAATTTATACCAAATTCCATTTTATTCTGTATCTTAAATTTTGTTTATACATGTTTTTCTTATTTATCTAAAACTATTTTTCTTGTTTGCTTTGCTAAGATAATTAATACTATGTGTGCAAAGTGTACATTGCACGGTACATAGTAATGACTTGTTATTATTTCACTTGTTTGAAGTAGAGCTCAATTTTTGCTATAACTTAAATAACCCGTATTTTATGACACTAATCCATGAGTGGCTGTATGCCAAAAACTCAGACCTTATCATGTGACTTAGGATTGTTTAGGATTTCTTTCTCTATTTCGTTCTCCCAAAGAGGAGGCCCTCTCTACTTTTCCTAATTTTGATATTTGGTAGTTACTTTGTTGATTATCTATGGAGCCAGCTTTAGAAGAAGTAATTCTTTTTCATCCATTGTGAAAGCATTCTGTAGTATTCTTCCTAAATGCGTGCTCCGATATTTTGTCCTTGTGTATTACAACTCATCAGGTACAGTTTAGAAATAATTCACATGCGCACTGCTTTTTAAGAATCATTAATGTACAGGCTCCTCAGTGGAGGCAGAGGAAGCACCTACTGGACTCTGGTCACAGCAGAGACTGTAACATTGAACAAGGAACTTATGTTACAATGAATTATATGAACAGTAACTTCTAAAGTATGGAGTAAGTGGAGCCTTAAAATAGTAGGGATGTTGTGGGTATTTTTGCTTGTGTTCTTTTATTATTGTTGTTTTTTGTTTTAAGTTAAGGAAAGTAATATTTCATTGAAAGATGTCCAAGGTATAAGGAGAGCCAAGGATGGAGTGTTTCTAACTGAGTGAAAGGTGTGTCATTGGGAACAAGCAGTTTGTGAAAGTCTAATCCCCAGCCATGGCTACACAGGGATATTATTAATGATGTTGGCTTGAACACTCAATGTGACTCAATAGGTGTAAAGTTTTGTTTGTTTCTTTTGTTTTTATGGTAACTTTGATTTGTAGGTCTTTGGAACAGTGGCTCAGGGCTCTCATAGATTTTTTTTTCTTTTTTTTTAGTCAGGTCTTACTCTGTTGTCTAGGCTGGAGTACAGTGGGATAGTCACAGCTCACCACAGTGTCAACCTCCTGGGCTCAGGTGATCCTTCCACCTCAGCCTACCGAGTAGCTGAAATTACAGGCATGTACCACAATGCCTGGCTAAATTTTTGAATTTTTGTAGAGAACAGGGTCTTGCTGTGTTGTCCAGGCTGGTCTCAGAAGTCCTGGGTTCAAGAAGTCCTCCCACCTCAGCCTCCCAAAGTGCTGAGATGGTAGATTTTTTTAAACACGTGACTAGCATTATTCCTTTAGGTAGCAACAATGAAGTCTAGCCAAGAATTTTTATGATGAAGTTTACTGAATGTCTCATTACCATATAGAGAAATAACCCTTACAGAACTCACTGGTTAGTAAAAGCTTCAGATGAGGCTAGATGTTAAAGCATAAAACCTAGATATAAAAGAAAAATCTAGATAGAAAAATGGACTTAAAATCATAGACATAGCCCAGGCACAGTGTCTCACCCCTGTAATCTTAGTACTTTGGGAGACCAAAGCAGAAGAATTGCTTGAACCCGTTAGTTTGAGACCAGTCTAGGCAACATAGTGAGACCTGGTCTCTGCAAAAAATAAAAAAATTAGCCAGGCATGGTGGCACACACCTGTAGTCCCAGCAACTTGGGATACTGAGGCAGAGGGATCACTTGAGTCCAGGAAGCCAAGGATGCAATAAGTCGGGATAGTGCCATGGCACTTCAGCCTGGGTAACAGAGTGAAACCCTGTCTCAAAATAATTAATTAATTAAATAAGTAAACATAAGACTAGGCATAGTGGCTTATGCCTGTAAACCCAGCGCTTTGGGAGACCAGAGCGAGGATCGCTTGAGACTAGGAGTTTGATACCAGCCTGGGCAATGTAGCAAGACACCATCTCTCCAAAAAATTTAAAAATTAGTCAGATGTGGTGGCTCACCTCTGTAGTCCCAGCCACTTGGAAGGCTGAGGCTGGAGGAGAGCTTGAGCCTGGGAGGTTGAGGTGAGCGATCATTATGCCACTGCATTCCAGCCTGGATGACAGTGAGACTCTGTCTCCAAGCATACAAACAAACAAACAAAAAAACCTAAACACAGAAGCAGATGTACATATTAGGCTTCTACTACAGTAATCAATCTATGAGAAGATGAGGGTATAAACCAGGCTCTGCCTTTACCATACCTAATTCTTATGTTTCTCACACAATCTATTTCCATAAAAAAAAAAAAAAAAAAAACACCACCTGGCCAGTCTCAGTGGCTCAACCTGTAATCCCATCACTTTTGGAAACCTATGTGAGTGGATTGCCTGAGCCCGTGGATTCGAGACCCACCCGGGCAACTTGGTGAGACCTCGTCTCTACAATAAATAAAAAAAATTAGCCAGGTAGCTTGCACCTGTAGTTCTGGCTAATTGGAAGGCTGAGGCGGAAGAATCACTGGCCCCCAGCAGGTCAAGGCTGCAGTGGCCGGGAGCATGCCACTACACTCCAGCTTAGCCGACAGAGTGAGACTCCAACTCAAAAAAAAAAAAAAAAAAATCTCCCTTATTGAACTCATTCTCTGTAAATTTCTTGCTCTTTGAATGAACAACTCTCAGAAAATCTCTATCTCCTATTTATTATGCCTTAAGTTTATTTTGCCTTCTCTAACATGCTTTACAGTATTTTTTTTAAGTATTTCCTCTCAATAAAATTATAGAAGGCACTAGATCTAAAGCTATAGGACTATCCCTTTGAACCTGAGGAGGTTGATGTTTTCAAAACTTTAATTTGTTGTTAATGTGTAGAATAGAACAGAAGCATGTCCTACTGGGAACCCTGCCTCAGTAATCTGTGTGTGAGGATATTAGGACCAAATGTAATTCATCCTGTGAAATGCATTGTCTACAATCTTCACTGTCACTTTATTCAGTGTTCATTGTCTCTGTTTGGTTCACCCCATTTTCTTTCAGTTTTTCATTTTCTGAATCAGCCACTCTAGTTCCCTGTGCTGTGAATTTTTCTTTCCAGTTTTGAAGGTTATAGTAATAAAGTGTTAAATGTCATTGCCAGTTTCTTTTCCCTGTTTCTACTGAAGCATGTTTGTGTTCTCCACTTAAGCCAGTAAGGTAAGAGAAATGTATACTCAGATTCAGTTCATACCGGGAAACTGATCCTAAAACAAAATAATTGACAATATATAGGACATTTGTGTAAAAGTCCAATTCCATCAGAAATGTATTAAGATTCACAAGATGTGGTTATTTTTCTCATTTCTAGAAAAGAAATGGAAACCTGATGACCTGTTAGAGAGCAGCCAGGAAAATCAGGGTGGACATTTTTGGGAACTTGTATTCACCAACAACAAAACAGTAAATGTAGAAAGGAAAACTTTCAACCTGGGCACAGACTCTGTTTCTTCAAGAAATTTTCCCTATAAAATATGTGACTCATGTGAAATGAGTTTGAGAAATATTTCAGGCTTAGTTATTAGTAAAAATAACTATTCCAGAAAGAAGCCTGATGAGTTAAATGCATGTGAGGAGTTGCTTCTTGATATTAGGCATGAGAAAATTACTATGAGAGAGAAATCTTATAAATATGATGAAAAAAGGAGTATCCTCAATCATCGCCAGGATCTTACTCAGCCAATTTTTGACCCAGCCTTTGAGTGTAATGAAAATGGACAAGGCCTCCATGAGGAGGCAGCCTTTTTTACAAATAAGAGATCTCAGTTAGGAGAGACACTCTACAAATATAATGAATGTGGAAGAACCTTTATTGAAAGTTTAAAGCTCAATATATCTCAAAGAACTCATTTGGAAATGGAGCCATATGAATGCAGTATTTGTGGGAAGTCCTTCTGTGTGGATTTAAGATTTGGACATCAGAGAGCTCTTACAGGGGATAATCCTTATGAATATAACGAATACGAAGAAATCTTCTGTGACAATTCAACTTTCGTTATCCATCAGGGAGCTTACACAAGAAAGATTCCTCGTGAATTTAAAGTGGGTGACAAAACTTGGGAAAAGTCAACTCTCTTTAAACATCAGATAGGACTCATGGGGGGAAAATCCTATGATTA
The DNA here is from genome assembly GCA_963574415.1 of Tarsius wallacei. Classification (NCBI taxonomy): domain Eukaryota; kingdom Metazoa; phylum Chordata; class Mammalia; order Primates; family Tarsiidae; genus Tarsius; species Tarsius wallacei. The sequence goes on along the minus strand of CAUYQG010149803.1, from coordinate 5,891 downwards.
CAATGAAAATGGGAATAATTTCAGCAAGAAGTCACATCTCACCCAACTTCGGAGATCTCACTCAGGAGAAAAAACCTTTGAATGTGGTGAATGTGGGAAAACCTTCTGGGAGAAGTCAAACCTCACTCAACATCAGAGAACACACACAGGAGAGAAGCCTTATGAATGTAGTGAATGTGGGAAAGCCTTTTGCCAGAAACCACACCTTACTAATCATCAGCGAACACATACAGGAGAAAAACCCTATGAATGTAAGCAGTGTGGAAAAACATTCTGTGTGAAGTCAAACCTCACTGAACATCAGAGAACACACACAGGAGAGAAACCCTATGAATGTAATACATGTGGGAAATCCTTTTGCCACAGGTCAGCCCTCACTGTCCATCAGAGAACGCACACAGGGGAGAAGCCCTTTATATGTAATGAATGTGGAAAATCCTTCTGTGTTAAGTCAAACCTCATTGTACATCAAAGAACTCACACAGGGGAGAAACCCTATAAATGTAATGAGTGTGGGAAAACCTTCTGTGAGAAATCAGCTCTTACTAAGCATCAGAGAACTCACACAGGGGAGAAACCCTATGAGTGTAATGCATGTGGGAAGACCTTTAGTCAGAGGTCAGTACTCACTAAACATCAGAGAATTCACACAAGGGTAAAAGCTCTTTCAACATCCTGAATGTTCATAAGCCTTCATACACTGGCCAAATTTATTGTACTGTTTACAAAAATGAGATCAGAGAACGCCAAAGAATGCCACAGATTAGAAAATGACATGTTGTTCAAATATGTGAAAGCTTTCAAGAAAAATTAAAACTCTTCATTAGAAAATATGTACTGAGGAAAAGTCTATTCATCTAAGTAATATGGTGAAATCTTACCTAGAATTTATATTGTTTACTATCATATTCTAGATGTGATACCAAAATGTTATTGTAGATATAGTGGAGAGTATTCATTTATACCCATATTTACAGTGGAATCTGAAACTTAAAAAAGTTGAATGATAGCAGCATTAAACATATATGTGAAGAGTAACTGATGTTTGTAGAACTTATGCGAGTACCCTAATGTCAAATCTGGGTGTGTTTTATTTGTATATTTGAGCCCAACATGGTTGTGAGGAAAAAAATGTGTACCCTTAGTTTAGTAACTGTAATGGTATATGTTAACATTTTCCACGCCAAATACCATCAGTATCTTTATAGGTTAGTATAATTATATATTTGTATGTATATATGTACGTGTGTATGTATATATGTGTGTATCTGTAAATATATTTGTACACACATACTTAAATATAGCAATGTGCTAGCATCACCTTGTACTGACTTAAAAATGCTGCTGATTGTTAAATTTTCAGGAATTTTGTGAGCCAGCCTTTTTTTTTTCATTTTGTAGTAATGTGGGGTTAAAGTCAGGATTAGCTACACAAGTAGGCTGCATGCAGGTGAAGTTTGGGCTTCCAACTGGTCCTCACTTCCCCTGGTTTATAGAACCAGGTACGTTTTGTGTTGTTACATCCCCCCTCACCCAGCAACTGCCAATCTCTCCTTCGTGCTAATGTGATTAATGTTCAAGTCTCATTTATGAGTGAGAACATGTGGTATTCAGCTCTTTGCTTTTGTGATAGATTACTAAGTATGATTGTCTCCAACTCCATCCAATTTGCTGTGAAATCCATGATTTTGTTCTTCATGACTGTGTAATACTCCGTCATGTATATGTACCACATTTTCTTTAACCAGTCCATTTTCAATGGACAGTAGGGTTGGTTCCATGTTTTTGCTATTGCAAATAGTGCAGCTATACACATGTGTGTACAGGTATCTTTTTTGTAGAATGGTTTATGTTTCTCTGGGTATATTCCCAGGAGAGGGATTGCTGGATCGTATGGCAGGTCAATTTTTAGTTCTTTTAGGAATCACCACACTGCTTTCTATAGAAGTTGAACTAACTTGCAGTCCCACCAACAGTGTAGAAGGGTCCCCTTTTCTCCACACCTGTGCCAACATCTGTTGGGTTTTTTTAATTTATTGATAGCCATCCTCACTGGAGTTAGGCAGTATCTCATTATGGTTTTGATTTGTATTTTCCTTATGATTAATGAGGTTCAGCATTTTTTCATATATCGGCTACTTGTATATCTTCTTTTGAAAAGTGTCTATTCATGTCCTTTGCCCACTTTTTAATAGGGTTGCTTGTTTGTTTTTTCTTTACAGTGAGCCAGTTGTTAAAAAAGTCATTATTTTCAATTATATAAACATACAATTAAATTATATTAAAAACAAAGGTAATAAATACTCAACACTCATCACTTCCTAATTATTTTGCTACACTTTACTATTATCTTTGTTATTTATGTTACTTAGGTTACTGAATGTGTATGGTAAAAATACTATATGATGATGTGGTACTGAACATGTCTTCCTAATTCCACATTCAATGCTATCTTGTTAGTATCTTAGACTTAGTGAAAGTACCATGGAAATTGGCAAACCATGAATCAGGGTTTTTGTTTTCTCAGAGAACCTATTGTCCAAATAGTTACCAGGACACCACTGTGTATATACATGCATATACATATATGAAGATACATTTGGCAGATTTAAAGTACAAACTACACACCCCTTTTTTTTCCTGACATATGTGAATAGCTATGGCCATTACTACTGAACTGCCTCTTCAGTAAAGAAGCCAAAAGATGTTTTTGTGAGGTTTTTAACTACCTCTGAATATGCCCTATTCTAAATAGTACTAGAATCTTTTTATAGCTTGGCCAGTATATGTTTTAACTGAAATATTATTTCACAAAGAGCAATATCATGTACCTTTTCTTTGGCTGTTTCCTGGCTCATATGAATGGGTATAGCTGTTACTACTGAACTACAACTTCAATCAAGAAATCAAACAGTATTTTTCTGAGGTTTTTCGGCAACCTCTGGGTCAATCAGTAATATAAATGCCATCAATGAGGATGGTATTTACATAATTTATGCAAAGGTTAACATTGATTATACACAGTAATACTGCACTCTACAAATAAAAAGTGATTGTAAGTAATGAAATGCCCTTTTACTACTCTTGTCATTTCATTGTGTATCTGTTTAGGCATGATCTATGTAACACTAGTTCTATGTAACCCAGGAACTATGTATTTGTATTTTGTATTGTAGAATGTCATATAATATCTCTGCCTCCTTTTCCTGTTTTTCCTATGCTTCCTTGGAACACATTGGCAGCAGTTCTAAAAGACACTGCTCTCCCTATGGCCATTCCCTACTTCTTCCTTGCTGAGCTGTTTTATATCTTTGTTCATCCTTCTCCCAGATGACTTGGGGGTAAGTTCAGATTAGTCGAAGGTAATCATGAAAATTTCATTGTAATAATTGTGTTGGGGTCAGCATGTGAGCAATGAGATGTTTGGGAAGCATTTTGCAATACTTCTGGGAAAGATCATCCTAATGACATGAGAAGATGTGAGAGACATGAAAAGAGATTGCCCCTCTTCTGGACTTTTTCACATCTGTATGTGGTACTGGCTTATAATCTGTATCATTGAAGGACAAAAGCCTGAAGATAACAATAGTGCATAAGGTAGGAAAAACCAGGTCAGAGGTGATGTTGCTGAGCTGCTCAACCCTGCACCTGCTCTCTCCTGGGACTTTGTATTACCTGCGATAATAACTATTTCTTGTTTATTCTTAGGGCCAATACTTAGAGCTGAAGGCATTCCAGCTAACACGGAGGGATGCTTTTCCAAGTGTTAATGTTCTGTACAGTGATTTGGGGGAAGAATTATTTCTTTTGACAAGTTGATAGAGGAATGGCTGTTTGTATCAGCTGTGGTTCTTTCTAATGGAAAACAGAATTCTCCAATTAAAAAGATTTTAATAGCAGACTTATTACAATGGCTTGAGTCAGAAACAAGAGATACAGCAATACCTAGAAACTAGCATCAGCAGGTAACCATTGTGATTCTGAGGCATCATGGGGCAAGGATGGAGACATGTTACCAGAGTCCAGTGAGAGCTGCTGTTGTGGAGGAGGGTCATCGTAGGAGACATTGTCACTACCAGAATGGTGGCATCAAATTGCTGGTACCTCTCTTTGGAGAACTCAACCAAACACACCTGCAGAAGACCTCTGGTGGGTAGAGAGAATGGTGGAGAGAGTATATGAGAAGAGAAAAATGGAGAATAAACAGCACAGTGTTTTTCATTTCTGTAAATTCCTATGTAGAAGGCTCAGTGTTAGAAATAAAGTTATTCTACTAGTTGAAAGTTAAGTATTTCTGCTTCATTGTGCTTTTATATTGGCATAAGTAAATTCCCATTGGAACCAAGCACTGTGGCAGACACGTATCTCATGAGGGAGACATTATGTTAAGTCACATTATTAATATCTCTCTTTGGTGTTCCTTGTATGTAGTATAAGGTAAGCAGCTCTGTATTTCTTCCAAATAAATAGCCAATTGTCCCTGCATCGTTTGATTAATTCACCTTTTTTCATGTTGATTTAACATTGTTATTGTGTACTTAAATATAAAGTGTTGTAGCTATTGTTTTTGTCTTTTCAATGTAACTTTTCTACATTCTTCTAGTAATAGAACCTGCCATTGTGATCACAGGAGTAGCATTTACTCCAGACCTGGTCCCTCATTTGTATTCATCCAGGAATGATCATTTGTTACCAAATAAGCCAATGAGAACCCATCCTAGAATATTTTTATCAGTAGGTCACCGTAAACCACATAGTTTGTATACCTGATGCTACCAGCAGTCATATTGACAAAATACATCTGCACTGTGATCTGTTGAAAGCTCTTAACACAAAAAATAAAATACATTTGCAAAGGAGATGAGGGTGGTTAAGTGCTATAAAGAACAATAAAATAAGAAAGTTGTCAGAACAATGCTTTGATTTTAGATGGGATGGAGAGGAAAAGACCTTACTGAGAATGCTCCATTGAGGGAGAAGCCGTGTGATAGCTGGTGAGTGTGTGTGTATCTAAAACACATGCATCTGTAACCAACAACTTCACAACTTTTCATGAGACAATTACCCTAATTACCTGTAATGTACTTTGATATTTTCTTTTGTATTATATTACATTCTATTAAAATAAATACTTTTTCCCATGTTCTGGACTAATTTCACAACCAGTGAATGAGTTATCTTCCAGTGCCAGGTCATAGGTTGTGCTTTCTGGAATGACGAATCATTCCTAATGCCTGGAAGTTGTTTTCTGAACAACTCCCGAGGACCTATTCTTGGAATTGGCCTATTTTGTCACTTGAACTTGCCCTCCCCTGATCTGGTGGGCCCTGTCATGTTATACCCTGCCTGTAATTGGCAGGAAAATGTGATGCCACAGCTTTTAGGAAGGTTCAACTCCTCACCTGCTCCTCCTGCTTGCTGTCTGTATCTCTCTATTTCTGAGAAAGACTTACATATTTTATGTTCTGTATTTCCACTGAGTCTTCATTTGCTGTCACTCAATGACTGTATACTATACAATTTCACCCTCCTCCATCTTATCTAGGAACTCTACTGTCCTTTTCCCAGCCTGGCCCTCTCTCAGATCTTGCACTCCCAGTCTTCTAGACAATGAGGAATTGACATTTTCTCTTAGACACCACTTCTTAAGAAACAAGTTCTCCTCAGACACTACTTGGAGGTGAGAAGTGATGCCTAATGTCAAACTTTCCTATGTTTATATTGACATAAGTAAATTCCCTTTGGAACCAAGCACTGTGGCAGGCACGTATCTCATGAGGGAGACATTATGTTAAGTTGCATGTTTGGAGTCCACCTTTGGGACGATCAGTCCTCTCTGGAATTGGTTTCCTTATCTTTTTTATTTTTATTTTTTTGTGAATAGGAGTCTC
>CAUYQG010149795.1:0-15620 GCA_963574415.1 Tarsius wallacei | reverse complement strand
TTTAACTGAATATTATTTGGATTTAATAAAATATCAAGTGAGAGCATAGACAAAATTGTTTTTTTTTTTGAGTTGGAGTCCCACTCTGTCACCCAGACTGGAGTAGAATGGCTGCTCCCAGCCACCGCAGCCTTGACCCGCTGGGCTCCGGCAATCCTTCCGCCTCAGCCTTCCAAGTAGCTGGAACTACAGGCACACGCTACCACACTCAGCTAATTTTTTGATTGATTGTAGAGATGAGGTCTCACCAAGTTGCCCAGGCGGGTCACGAACCCACAGGCTCAGGCAATCCACTCACCTCGGCCTCCCAAAGCGTGGGATTACAGGCTGAGCCACTTTTTTTAAATCTATTTCCAAGGGCACGAATAGGAAACAGTGGGATTTTAACTGAATATTATTTGGATTTAATAAAATATCAAGTGAGAGCATAGACAAATTATTAAACAAGTAATGATGAAAAAAGCTATTGCCTCAGAAAGAATACTGGAAAGTGAAAGTAGTCCCACAAACTACATGTATGACCAACCAAAGTTTTCCTTCAATTTATTAATGTAAGTTGAAACATTTCCCCGCAAATTATTTACAGCTGTACTTTAACAAGGAAACACAGCCATCTTGGCAAAGTCTGAAGAAAAACTGAAAACATTAGAGACATGTAATTAGGTTGCATCCTAAATTAAGGATTAAAACAGTTAAACATTGGCAAGCTATATTTTACAATGATTGATAAACTCAGGTTATTTTGTTATTTATTCTTTGTTAGATTAATAATCCTTGTGCCTAGAAGGAGATTTTGAAGTCCATAAGCAACTTGGCAGTGAAAAGTATTATAGCTGATTACAAACCGCTGTCAGTGAAATTAATTTACCTGGACTGCAGGCAATTCAGAAGAGGGTGAGGTAAGTGTGTTTCCTGAAGCTTTTTTTTTTTTTCTTCCTTCCTCTGTTGTCTAAAGGAGAAAATTTTTATTATGTAATCCAGGAAACTGGAGGGTCAAGAAGCCTGTGACCTCATATTAAATGACAAACAGACAAACAAGACGTGTCCGGACCAATTGAGAAAAGTTACGAATTCCTGGCACAGCCTTAGGGCAGAAAATCACAGATCCCCAGCACAGCCTCATGGCAAAAAACCTGAGGACTTTATTCAGCCAACGTCTTGGCCAAATGAATAGTGTCCAAAGGGCAGCCTCATCAGGCTGTGACTCAAACAGAATTGGGGCCAAAGGCAAAACAGAACAGATTTTTACCAGTAAATAAAACAAATTCTTACCTCCCAGGAGGATGCATTTGGACTTCGGTTTCTTTGAGATGAGAGGAGTCAGCAGTTGTTCCAACCCCTCTGAGCCAGATGAGAGGTTATAGGGCCCTGAACAATTCAGGGGGTGCCTCCCCAATAACTCCCTGTTGGACTAGAGAGAGTTGGAGCGAGGTTTGTCTCCCAAAGTTGGCAACATATTGCTGGGGCCTCCAAATGTTATGACCGGAGTGCGAGAAGGTAGATTGCCATTACACAGAGAATTTAATTATGAGTCCTTTATTTATGCCGGTGACCGAGAGCGGACTATTGTCCTAAAGGGCTTTCGGCCCCGAGTGAAGCAGGTGATGGGCTTAAAAAGGCAAAAACCACAAGGATACATAGCAACTTAGCAACCATAAACTAGCAACTTAGCAACTAAAATGGGAAGTTTTGATTGTTAAGGAGTTTTGATTAACGCTATGTCCCAGGCACAGCTGATGACTGGAACAATTAGGGCAGTCACATGGAGACAAGGTGGAAGGACTACTCTACAATGGAGTTACCTTGGTTAGATCACAGAGTTACCTTGGTTAGGTTACTAACAAAATATAGGCTTATAATATGAGAATGTAACAATGGAGTTTTGCAAGGCATAGCATTTGAGTTTAGTTAACAAAGCATACAATTACACGGAACTTGTGGCTAGGGAGTTTTCAAACAGTCAGGAGAAACAGTTTCTGGGAGACAGGAATGTGGGTCTGTGAGTACAAGGAACTTATTTTAGTCACATGCGGGTGGGGGGGTGCTATATCTGGGTAGCAAGCAGCTAAGATGGAGGATTTTTAACAAAAATGCAGTTACTTATATTAAACAAGTTATTACAGGCTATTATAAGTTTACAGACATTTCCATTTGTTTTTAGATGAAAATGTTTTTATGAATGTTTATTTATAAGTCAATAGAAAGGACTCAGAAGTGAAGTAGAGGCAGAGAAAGAATGAGGGGGCATATAATGGAGTGAGGACACAGAGGATGTAGGTGAGATACATTAGAAGGCACACTGTTAAACTTGACTTTGTAAAAGAGGAAAGATGCTTATCTTCTTAGACCAATGGCAAGCTAAGCAAGGCTATTCCTCTCCTACTCACTCCCCAAAGTAGTGAAAACAGGAGTCTTTGACCATTTCATTGTTCTCTGAAATTTTCTGTCATAGGAACTGCCTTGTACCTTGACTTACTTTTTTTATAATTTGAAGAATGTCTCAAGTGACAGTGGTTGTCCTAGGGAAGAAAATGGTGCCATGTATTAATTAACAAAGTGACACTTACTTTAATAAATTCACCTCAAGTAGAATTATAAAATTAATTTCCTTATTTTGTTGAGAGAGAATCTATTTCTTACACCAAATTGATAGTAGGCTCCCATAATGTGATTTAACTATATCAAAATCCAATATATGAATGCTCATGAGATGTACAAAAGTCAAGTGCCCTGGAAATCTGATTTGCCTGAGCAGTGCATTTTCTTCTTATGCTAAAGGTGTGTGAAAATTAAATTATTAGAAGATAGTGTTGTACATGAAATTATAATAAGAAGACTTAGTTTTAAGAAGTGTCACTCCACTAAGGTAGCTTGAAGCCTCCTAATTTGTTGGAAGAAATTATTAACTGGACTCTTCTCAGCTAAGACTTCTTCCACAGACAGTCTTGGATAGATACTGCAGTACTGGCTTCTGTCCAAGGAACACTCAATTATTCTTTTTATTGGTAAATCGACCTCATTCTTTTTAATAGTCATTCTCCAAACAGAAAATGGGATGAAATAATCATTTTTATCCCCTGAAATTGTTCCTGGATCCTCTTGAATAATATGCAAGTGTTCCCAAATGCATTCGTCATATTTGTATAAATCACTCAGTTAAGGACTACAGATAATAAGCATATCTGATGTTTCATTCTTAGGATAACTATTTTTGAAGTTCTTAGAGACATATTTTAGGAGATTTTCTAAAATGACAATATTGGTAATCAAAGACAGGTGAATTCTGGATCATTTCAGCAGTTGCTGTGGCCAATAGTTTATAAGAATCACTAAAACATCACTGGAAACATGATAAAATGGAGGCAATTACATTTTCCAGAATACTTTCTCATAAAGAATATTCTAAGTGGCTAGAAAAAACAATTTTTTTTTAGAAAACATTTTAATAAATTTTTTAAGTGGACTTTGAGATCACTATGTGTCACTTCATTTCTAATAAGGATCATCCCACTAACTTCAGAACTTTTATTTTGCTAAATATAATATGAGAGTTGGAATCATAGAGAAGTTTTTTAGGAGAATATAGAAAAACTTTACCATTATTATCAATGTCCTCTTTAGGTTTTCCCCCAAATATTTATATTTTTTATTTTATTTTAAAGATGTGGGGTACAAGTCAGGATTACTTACACAAGTGGTCATCATACAGGTAAAGTTTGGGCCTCCCTTTGCCTTTGGTTCCCACCTTGCCTAGTTTGAGATCAGTTACCCTTATTGATGTTATATGCCCCACATACACACATAAAGGCTAAACTATCAGACTGTCAAAGGTGTTGCATGTCTTGGTCTGGCTCATTATGTATTAAGATTCCTGCAGCCACCTCTGGAAGCTTTTCTCAGTGACTTGCTCTCTTGCTGCTGTTAATCAAAGTTTCTCTTACTCTCATGGACCTGAAGGCATGCCAGGATCACTTATTACAAAATCAAATCGCATAGCTTAAGTTCTAAGATTTTTAGGTCTTCTCACCAAGCTCCTAGGGATAAGGTTGATCTGAGCTGCTTTGTCATCTGCTGCAATCATATTGGAACACTTAAAGTCTTAGATTCACTTTGTCTTACCCTATTACATGGAAGTTTAAGGCTATGAGTTAATCTGCCTTAGTAGTATGGGAAACAACTAAAACTCTATTTTTTATTTTTTTGAAATTTGGTTTCATTTAATTACTATTTCTTTGATTTATAAATTGAGAATGATTACCACAAGTGATTTAACAAATAATAAACTTTTGTTTTTAGGAAAACCATGTTATTAACTTTTCTACAGTTAGACATCACACTTCTGTGACTTGAAAGATTTAGCTGGATAAAGTCTTAGAAAATTTGATAAGGATGGGTATTGGGTAGACGAGCTGTGGGAAGGTGCATAAAATCTCCAAGACACCCAAGAGCCTGCCTTGTCCCCATAAGTGAGAGCAGACTGGACTGCAGGCATTTGGGGTTGGCAGGAACACTCAGGGTGTGGAGGCCATGGTCAACCCTGTGGCCCTCGTTCTAAGGCCAGTGGGAAACCACAGGTAAAATTAAATCGGGAGAGTGACAGATGAGATTCGGGTTTTGTAAATGAGTATTTTGCCATTAATAAGTTGAGATTGCCAGTGGTGGGGAGATGGGTCTGGGATTCTCCTGGTGGGCTGCACTGAAGAGAGGTCAGAATCAGGCCGGGGGTCCTGCCAGGAATACAGAGTCTGCATCCGCTCAGGAGGAAACATGGAAGACCCAGCTTAGGTCATCTCCGCCCTCTGCCTCTGCCAAGACTGTGAAACCGAGGGACAATCTCAGGACAGGATGCTGAGAAAGAAAAGTGAATCCTAAGGGTAAACCTAGAGAAAGGATAGCACGGACGTGGTGCTGCTGTCACAAGTCTCCTGTCAGGACAGAACCACTTGGAAAGACGTGACATTCACACACAACCATGTCAGCACCACATTAGTAAAGCAGAAAGGACTTCGACCTTCGTTCTAGAGGCTGAGCCAGACCCAGGTCCTGGACAGCAGAAGTTGTGACATCAGGTGTCCAGTAAGAGTCTGAATGTCATGTTCCTGTTACGAGACCACTGTTTCATTTCTGATTTGGCAATTAATCAGCATTTTATCATAGAAAAATTCAGCAAATCAAATTCCAAGACTCTGGCTGTTTTCTTGGCCTCCCAATTGCTGTAACTACAGATTTCATTCTGGAAGCCAATATGTTCTAGACCAATGCTTCTCAAATTTTAATATGCCTATGAATCACTTGAGGAAGTTGTTAAAATACAGATTCTGATTCAGTAAGTATGTGGTGAGGCCTGCAATTTTGAATTTCTAATAAGCTCCCTGGTGATGCTAATGCTGATGATCCCCAGACCACAATTTGAGTAGTAACGTCCTAGACCAAGTCCAATACATCCACAGTTCTTTTGGTTATGGAGAAGTATAATTTTTCAAGTTCTTCCTTGTACAGTGAGTTGCAAGTAAGAACAGAGCCATTTTCTTCACCTCTCCTCTTAGGACAAATAAAAAATACTCTTTCCATCTCTCAGGAAAAAAAATCACCTGAGTATTTCATGAAGGATTTAACTGCAGTACAGCATAGGTATACAATTGCTGACTTAGGACCTATGGGTCTTATTTACAGCAGTTGTACTTTGGCCCCGAAGGATTATTTTAACCTGACATTATCATATGAGAGAGTTTTGAAAAACAAAAGCAAATTTAAGTAGCTTTAGTGATTCTTAAGTTCCAGCAATGAGTGATTTCTTAAGGACAATATACAGTCAATGAAAATAAGAATGAAATCAAGTATAAGGAGTGAGAACCAGCAGACACAACAGAGGGCAGAAACAAACCTTTAAAAAATGTTCAGATGTTAGAATTTTCAGAAACATGATTAAAACAATTAGGCTTACTGTATGTAGTAAAATTTAAAAATTTTTTTAATATTGCAGAGATAAAACTACAAAAGTAACAGCATAATTGTGAAAAACAGGACTTTTAGAAATGAAAAACAAAATAATATATTTGGCAACAAGTCAGATAGAGAAAAATAGAGACAGAGACAGAAATAAGAAGACTGGTAATTTCCCAAGATATTTTAGGGTTAGGATCCAATCAAATAAACCCAACCTGACTGCAGGAGAGATTAGGAAATGTAGGTTTTCTCTGAGTTAGAAAGTGAAAATGGGATTGGCAGGGCTCTAGCCAGGTTCAGGTAAAACAGCAAACAGAGTAACCAATGCCAGATGAAACAGAATTAATGGACTAGACAGGACAATAATTTTTTAAATAAAACAGTCTAAAAAAGATAGGAGGTGGTATTGGCAATATGTAGAAGAATAATGAATGAAGGACTAATAAGTAAAATCACTTTGAGTAATTTCCCAAGAAGCATCAGTAAGGGAAAAGGGCAGAAAATATAGATGAAAGTTGAGAGACATAGAGGATGGAAATAGAAGTGTCATTCACTAAAGAGGAGTCCCAGAAGAGAAAAATAGGGACAGAGCATAATTGAAGTAGTAATAGTCAGTGATTTTCTAAAGAAATGCCTTAATTTTATAGGGTTCAAAGGATGCCAAAGAGGATCAATTAATAATTTAGAAATTCACTCCTGGAGGCATTATATTGAAACTTTAAAGCATCCAACACTAAGAGAAAATTATTTAAAAACTTCCAGAGAATAAGATAGATAGATAACTGAAAAAGGATCAAGTGTGAGATTAACATCTGGTTTCTTAAAAGCAGCAAAAGATGTTAAAAAAAATGAAGTCAATCTCTCTCTCTCTCTCTCTCTCTCTCTCTCTCTCTCTCTCTCTCACACACACACACACACACACACACACACATACACATATATACACACAATGTTGGTGACTCATAGTAATATATAGATCAGTTTATTTGTGTATGGTACATGTGATGAATAATTTAGTTTCCACTTTAATAAATAATTTTTGACACATTGTTAAATATAGCAATAATACATTTAATTAAATGTAATTTATTCAACAAATAATTACTGATCACCTTTTATGGGTGAGAAACTGATTTAGGCTGTGAAAAAAATCCAACAAAAATATCTGCCGTCAAGAAAATTACATTTCAATAGTGGAGATAGACAATAAACCAGTAAGCCATACTGGTCTCAAATACATCAAGAAATAATAAAATGGTGTTAAGTATTATGAAGAAAAATAAATCAAGGAATAAGAATAAAAAATGCAAGGGGGACATTTTGGCAGAATAGGAAGTTTCTTACATTCCCCCCTCCCCTGGATGTACCAAATAAATATCTATACATGAATCGATGTCTTCTGAGAGATAGTCAGAAACTAGTTGAGAGATTCCTACACACTGGGTAATTGAGAAAATTCACATCAAACATGGTTAGAAATGCTGAGGCACACTTGGGCACAAACCTCATTCTGAGCACTGTGTCTTACAATCAGGAAGGAATCCCCAACTACCAGCTTCTCCCTAAGGAGTAACAAGTTTGGACCACACAAATGGTGCCCCAACTTTTATGGTTCCCTCTGGAGGGTTTGGCTCATAAATCATCTCACTCTGAGAGTGGAAATACTAGGCATTTGCAATACTCCCTAGACTAAAGACAACAAGATGTGTTTTTAATGGGTGTGCAAGTACTTCCAGGGTCTATACCCCTAGGACCAGTGCACAAAGAATAGGCTAAAATTCTCAGATCATAATTCACCCTGGAAGTGGTTTGCACACTTTTCTACCTGCAAACCTGAGGTCTAACTTCAAACTAGCCTACATCTAGGAGCCAACAGGACAAATAAACAATAGACCTTCAAGAACCTGAACAAGAGTGTAGGCACTTCTCATGACTTCTCCTCCACCTCCCTCCAGGGATAAATCTAGATCTAAAGATTCTCCCTAGAAGGAGTTTGTGCATATATCAAAACAAAATCCCACAAAAATCCCTGTCTTTAAGGAGACTACATACAACTTTTACAGATTCGACCAGAAAGACTGTCTCCTTATTCATCTAGATCTGGGAGTTGATAGGACTCTGGATTCCCAAGTATCCTTAGACCACAGAGAATAAAGAGGTGGACTTTTTTTAACAGGCACACCTCCAGCAGCTATTCTTTCGGGCTCAAAGTATGTAGTCTGAATGAGAGTGCAGGCATTGCCACAGATCCTCACCAAAGCTTAGTGCAGAGTGAGTGGGAGATAAAATCCAACTCTCAATTTCTCCCTGAGAGTAGAAAGAACTGGAACACACATTTAACACTCTGACTTTTCCAGGTGAATCTCAAGGGACTGGTCTTTATCCCACTGGTCTCAAGGCACCAAAACTAACCACACCCTAATCTCTTGGAGGTCATTAAGAACAAAGTCAATAGTTTAGACAAACACAGAGACTTGTGAGATACCTAGAATCTCTGGCCAGGCTGATTGGTGAGGTTCAGCTCTTACATGAGGCTGGTCTGACAAGACCAGGTGAGGCAATTATCTAATGGACAGAATCGAACACAGAGAGTGAAGAAAAATGAAAAGAAAAAAAAAACCAAGAAAATATGTTCAAAATAAAACAAGATAAATCTCCAGGAACTAACCCAAATGAAATGGAGATATGTGATCTACCTAAAAGAAAATTTTAAACAATTGGCTGGGCTTGATGGCTCAATCTGTAATCTCAGCACTTTGGAAGGCTGAGGCAAGTGTATTGCCTGAGCCCACAGGTTCAAGACCAGTGCCAGCAACTTGGCAAGACCTCGTCTCTACAATAAATCAAAAAAAAATTAGCCAAGCACAGTAGCATGCTCCTGTAGTTCCAGCTACTTGGAAGGCTAAGGTGGAAGGATCACTGGAGCACAGCAGGCCAATGCTGGGGTGGCCATGAGCATGCCACTGCACTGCAGCCTGGGCAACAGAGTAAGACTCCAACTCAAAAAAAAATAAAAATAAAAAATAAACAACAATTATAAAAATATTCACCAAGGTCAGAAGAGCAATGCATGAAGAAACAGAGAATTTTCAGTAAAGTAATAGAAAATATTTTAAAGTACCAAACATAAATCATAGAGCTGAAGAATAGAAAAATTGAATTGAAAAATTCAATTGAGAGGTTCAAAAGAAAACTAGATAAAGTGGAAGAAAGGATCAATGAACTCAAAGGCATGTCATTGGACATCATTCAATCTGAGAAGAAAAAAAAATGAAAAATAGTGAAGCTAGCTTAAGGGCCTTATAGGACCCATCAAGCAGACTAATAGAAGCATTATTGGAGTTCTAGGAAGAGAAGAGAGAAATAAAGGGACAGAAGACCTTTCAAAAAATAATTGCTGAAAACATCCCATACTTGGGGAAAGAAATAGACATCCAGATTCAAGAAGTCCAAAGAGCACCAAATAAGATTAATCCCAAGAGACCTACACCAAGACACATTATGATCAAATTGTCAAAAGCTAAAGACAGAGAGTTTTAAAAAGCAGAAACAGAAAAGTGATTTGTTTCGTACAGGGAAACCACCTTCCTATAAAACTATCAGCAGATTTTTCAACAGAAACTATGGGCCAGAAGGGAGTGGGATGTTATATTCAGTGTGCTGGTAGAAAAAAGTGTTTCAACCAAGAATACTATATCCAGAAAACCTGTCCTTCAAAAATCGAAGAGAGATAAAGACTTTCTCAGACAAACAAAAAACAAGGGAGTGTATCATCACTTGGCCTGTCTTACAAAATATAATAAAGGGAGTTCTTCAAGTTGAAACAAAAGGGCATAAAATAACAACACAAGAACATGAAAGAGTATGAAACACTTTTGCAAAGGTAAGTATATACACCAAAAACATTAACAATGGTGTGTAAACCAATTTTAATCCTACAATAAACATTAAAAGACAAAAGTATTAAAAGCAACTGTAGCTAAGCTATGTTAATCAGCATATGGTATAAATAGTTCTAAAAGGTGACATTAACACAAAATATGGGGAGGAGAGGTAAAATAATTCTTGAATGAAAAGGAAGTTAATGTGTTATCAGTTTAAAATAACTTGCTCAGCCGGGCTCGGTGGCTCAGCCTGTAATCCTGCGCCTTGGGAGGCTGAGGTGAGTGGATTGCCTGAGCCCATGGGTTCGAGACCTGCCTGGGCAACTTGGCGAGACCTCATCTCTACAGTAAATCAAAAATCAGCCGGGCGTGGTAGCGCGTGCCTGTAGTTCCAGCTACTCGGAAGGCTGAGGCGGAAGGATCGCTGGAGCCCAGCAGATCAAGGCTGCAGTGGCCGGGAGCGGCCACTGCACTCCAGTCTGGGCGAGAGTGAGACTCCAACTCAAAAAATAAAATAAAATAAAATAACCTGCTATAAGATATCATATGTAAACCCCTTGGTAATCACATAAAAACTACCTACAGAAGTGACACAAAAGAAAAAGGAATCAAAATCTACCAACACCAAAACACAAAAGAAGACAGGAAAAGAGAAAAGACAAACAAAAGAACCACCAAAAAAAACTACTTAGTTAACAAAATGTCAGTTATAAATTCTACCTTATCAGTTAATTACTTTAAATGTAAATGGACTAAACTTCTCAATAAAAAGCCACAGAATGGTTTAATGTATTAAAAAATAAGATTCAACTATATGCTGTCTACAAGGAGTTCACTTTAAATTAAGAACACATGTATTGTACCACTGCATTCCAGTCTGGGAAACAGAGTGAGATCCCCAACTCAAAAAAAACACAAACAAAGGTCAAAATCTGTCTCCAGAGAAAAAGAAGTTTATTACATAAATAAAGGGTTCAACAGGAAAAACTAACAATTTTAAGTATGTATGTACCCAACATCAGAGCACCTAAGTATATAAAGCAAATATTGACACATCTGAAGGAAAAAATTGACAGCAATAAAAAAATAATAGGAAACTTCAATAATAGATAGTATATTCTGACAGAAAATCAGTAAAGAAACATTGAACTTGGGCTGGGCTCAGTGGCTCATGCCTATAATCCCAGCACTTTGAGAGGCCGAGATGAGAGGATTGCCTGAGTCCATGGGTTCGAGACCAGCCTGGGCAACTTGGTGAGATCTCATCTCTACAATAAATCAAAAAATTAGCTGGGCATAGTGGCATGTGCCTGTAGTTCCAGCTGCTTGGAAGGCTAAGGCAAAAGGATCACCTGAGCCTAACATGTTGAGACTGCGGTGGCTATGAGTGTGCCAAGGTAGTCAAGCCTGGGTGACAGAGTGAGAGTCTGACTCAAAAATAAATAAATAAATAAACATCAAACTTGAGCAACACTATAGACAAAGCGGGCTTAAAAGATATACAAAACTTTTCACCCAACAGCAGCAGGACACAGAATACACATTCTTCTCAAACGTACATGGAACATCCACCAGGATAGAGCACATGACATGTCACAAAACATGATATGTCTTCATAAGTGTAAGAAGATAAAAATCATACCGAGTATCTTTCCCAACCATGATAGAATGAGACCAGAAATGAGTAATTCCAAGAAAATGGGAACATTCAAAACTATGTGAAAATTAACTGTACATTCTTGAACAACTACAATCAAAAACAATATCAAGAGGGAATTGTTTTCAAATCTCAAGATTAGTGAAATGAAAACACAACTTACCAAAACTTATGAAATGCAGCAAAAGTAATTCTAAGAGGGAATTTTATAACAATAAAAACCTACATTTTAAAAAATCTCTAACAACCTAACTAGAACAACAATAATAAACAAGAAACTAGAAAATGAAGATCAAACAAATTCAAAGTTAACAAAAGTAAAGAAAAAAATGAAGAGCAAATAAAGAATAGAAAAACTATAAGAAAAAGACAACAAATTCAAAGTTGGTCTGTTGAAAATTAAACAAAATGGACAAATAGCTAAAATAAAAAAGAGAGAGAAGACTCAAATAAAATTAGAAATGAAAAAGGAGACATTACAATGGATGCTTCAGAAATAAAAGGAATCTCAAAGAACTATTATAAACATTTATATGCAAACAAATTGGATAACCTAGAGGAAATGCATAAGTTCCTAGAAACATACAAACTACCAAGACTGAATCAAGAAGATGTAGGAAGCCTGAATAGAAAATAACTAATGAGGAGATTGAAGTAGAAATCAAAAACCTCTTAACAAAGAAAAGTCAGGACCAGTTGGATCATGGCTGAATTTACCAAACATTTAAAGAAAAATTAACTTTTGTCCTTCTTAAACTCGTCCAAGAAGTGGAAGTAGAGGGAATACTTTCAAACTCATTGAACAAGACTAGCATCACCCTGATACCAGGTAAGGACTCTACAAGAAAAAATTTGACTTGCCAATATTTCTGATGAACATAGATGCAAAATCCTAAAAAAAAAAAATACAAGCAAACCAAATTCAACAACACATCAAAAGATTATACACCATGACCAAGTAGGATTTACTCCTAGGATGCAAGGTCAGTTTAATATACACAAATAAATCAATGTGGTGTACCATATTAACAGAATTAAAGGGCCGGGCTTGGTGGCTCAGCCCGTAATCCCAGGACTTTGGGAGGCCAAGACAAGTGGGTTGCCTGAGCCTGTGGGTTCAAGACCCACCTGGGCAACTTGGCAAGACCTTGTCTCTACAATAAATCAAAAAAAATTAGCCAGGCGTGGTAGCGTGTGCCTATAGTTCCAGCTACTTGGAAGGCTGAGGTGGTAGGATTGCCTGAACCCAGCAGGTTGAGGCTGCGGTGCTCAGGGACGTGCCACTGCACTCCAGTCTGGGCAACAGAGTGAGACTCCAACTCAAAAAAAAAAAAAAACAGAATAAAAGATTAAACCCCCATAATATCGATATATGCATAAAGGGCATTTGATAAAGTTTAACATCTTTCCATGATAAGAAAAAACTCTCAGCAAAATAGGTTTAGAATAAATTGTCCTTATCATAGTAAAAGCCACCTATGAAAAGTCCACAACTGCCAGGAGTGGTGGCCCACGTCTGTAATCCCAGCACTTTAGGAGGACAAGACAGGAAGGTCATTTGAGGCCAGAAGTTTGAGACCAGCCTGGGCAACATAGTGAGACCCCATGTATATAAAAACAAAGTGTTTTGTTTAATTAGTAAGTACAGTTACATAATATTTTACTGTATGGATGTACCATATTTTGTTTATTTATTCATACAGGGTGTGGTGGCACATACCTGCAGTCCCAGCTACTCAGGAGGCTGAAACAGGAGGATTGCTTGAACCCAGGAGTTGAAGGCTGTAGTGAGCCATGATCATGCCACTGCACTCTAGCATGGGTGATAGAGTGAGACCCCAATTAAAAAAAAAAAAAAAAAACAATAAAAACGTAAAAAAGAAAGGAAATCAATATATCAAAGAGAAATCTCCAACCCCATGTTTTTTGCAGCACAGTTCACAATAGTCAAAATAGGAATGAACTTAAGTGTCTATCAATGGATGAATTAATAAAGAAAATGTAGTATATATACATAGTGGAATATTATTCGGCCATCAAAAAGGATAAAATCTTCTCATTTGCAGCAATATGGATGAAACTAAGAATCATTATGTTAAGCCAAGGACAGACAGACAAATATCATATTTTCTCATTCATATGTGGGAGCTATAAAAGTGAATCTCATGAAAATAGAAAGTAGATTGGTGGTTACCAGAAGGCGGGAACAGTAGGGAGAAGAAGGGGATGGAGAGCGGTCAATTAATGAATACAGATATACAGTTTGATAGAAGAAATACAACTCAGTGTTTGATAGATCAGCATGGTGACTAATCTATTGTATATTTCAGCTGTGCATGGTGGCTCACACCTGTAATTCCAGCACTTTGGGAGGCCAAGACAGAAGGATTGCTTGAGCCCAGGAGTTTGAGATTAGACTAGGCAACATAGCGAGACCTTGTCTCTACAAAAAAAATCAAAAGATTAACCAGGCTTGGTGGCATGTGTCTGTAGTCCCAGCTACTTAGGAGGCTGTGGCAGAAGGATCATCTGAGTTCAAGAGGTCAAGGCTGCAGTGAGCCATGATCACACCATTGCACTCAGCGTGGACAATAGAGTGAGACTCCCACTCAAAGGGAAATTTATTGTATATTTCAAAATAGCCAGAAGAGAATAATTTGAATGTTTCTAGCATAAAGAAAAGACAAATATTTAAGGTGATGGATCTTTCCTTTTTTCTTTCCTTTTTTTTTTTTTTTTTTGAGTCGTAGTCTCACACTGTTGCCCATGCTGGAGTGCAGTGGCATGCTCACAGCCACAGCAGCCTCGACCTGCTGGGTTCAGGCAATCCTTCTGCCTAAGTCTTCCATGTAGCTAGAACTCCAGGCGCGTGCTACCATGCCCGGCTCACTTTGTGATTTATTGTAGAGATGAGGTCTCACGAACTTGCCCAGGCTGGTCTTGAACCCCTGAGCTCAGGCAATGCTCTCACCTCAGCCTCCCAAAGTGCTGGGATTACAGGCTTGAGCCACTGCGCCTGGCCTGGATATTTCAATTATACTGAATTGATCATTACAGATCACATGAATGTATTAAGTTATCACGTGTACCCCAAAAATATGTACATTATGTACCAATATTTAAAAATTTAATAACCATCTTAAGATGTACAATACAGTAGCATTTAATACAGTCAAAATGTTGTGCAACCATTTTCTCTATCTAGTTCCAAGACATTTGCACCACCTCCACAAGAGACCCTGTATCCTTTAAGTAGTCACTCCCTGAACCCCTCACCTCCTGACTCTGTCAACCAGGAATCTGTTATCTGTGTCTATGGATTAACCTGAACTGGATATTTCATACAAATGGAATCATACAATATGTGACATTTGTGTCTGATTTCTTTCACTTAGCATAATGTTTTCAAGGCTTATCCATGTTGTAATACGTATCAGTACTTTATTTTTGTTTTGACTGAATGATATTTTACTGCATGGATGTACAACGCTTTGTTTATCCATTCATCCATTGTTGGATATTTGATTTGCTTCTTCCTTTTAGCTCTTGCGAATAGTGCTGCTATGAACATTTGTGTCAATTTTTTTTTAACAGCACAATAACGCAAGAAAACTTATAGAGGTCTAACAATTTGAAGTAAAGAAGAAAAACTACCTTAATTTATAGTTGACACGATAGTGTATTTGAAAATCTTCATAACGACTGCCAGAACTCATAAGAAAATGTATTAAAGTCACAGTATATAAGGCTAATATGCTAAAAAGTTTTTGTATTCTTGTGCCCTGGCAGCAAACAATTGGAAAATGAAATTTTAAAATTCTACTTTCTTTTTTTTTATTCAATATTTTTTATTGTGATATTGTGGGGTACAGTTAAGGGTTAGGTACACAAATATGTCTCGTACAGGCACCCTTGTTGATAAGAAGTGTCTCCCCAACCCCAGACAGGTATTTATTACCATTAATCCCTTCCCCTATCCCTCCCCCCCACAATAGTTTCCCACCACTGTCAGTCATTTTCTTGTGGTAATACGTTGGATGATCAAGGTCTACTATATGAGTGAGAACATGTGATACTCAGTTTTTTGTTTCTGTGAGAAGTCACTCAGTATTATAGACTCTAGTTCCATCCAG
>CAUYQG010149792.1:0-62717 GCA_963574415.1 Tarsius wallacei | reverse complement strand
AGGTGGAAGGTCTCTAAAGAGAGAACTGTAAACACTGATGAAAGAAATTGTAAAGGACACAAACAAACAAAGAAACATCCCACACTCATTGATTGGAAGAATCAATAACGTTAAAATGACCACATTACCCAAAGTAATCTTCAGATTCAACACAACCCCTATAAATTACCAATAAAAATTTTCACAGAATTAGTCAAGAAATACTGTAATTCATAAGGAACCTAAAAAGATCCAGAATAGTCAAAGCAATCTTAAGCAAAAAGAACAAAGCTGGAGGCATCACATTATCTGACTTCAAATTATACTACACTCCTGTAGTAACCCAAATAGCATGGTAATGGTACAAGAGCAGACACATGAAATTATGGAACTGAACAGAAAAT
Organism: Tarsius wallacei; assembly: GCA_963574415.1. Lineage (NCBI taxonomy): Eukaryota > Metazoa > Chordata > Mammalia > Primates > Tarsiidae > Tarsius > Tarsius wallacei. Next base: position 62,334 of record CAUYQG010149792.1, on the reverse strand, counting down.
CTAGAAGCAAATCCAAATACCTGCTTTGAAAAAGCAGACAAATATCCTCAGGAAAGGACATGCTATTCAACCTGTGGTTCAGGGAAAATTGGAAAGCTACATGCAGAAAAATGAAACTTGATCTCTATCTCTCCCCATATACAAAAATTAATTCAAGATGGATTAAAGATTTAAATGTCAGATCTGAATCCTTGAAAATCCTGGAAGAAAGTCTAGGAGAAACTCTTCTGGACATCAGCCTAGGCAAAGAATTTATGGTGAAAACCACAAAAGCAAGCGAAATGAAAAAAATTAAACAAGTAGGATTTAAACTAAAAAGCTTCTGTGTAATCGAAAAAATAATTAACAGTGCAAATAGGCAACCTACAGAATGAGAGAAGATATTCACAGATTATACATCTGACAAAGGACTAATATCCAGAATCTACAAAGAATTCAAACATATCAGCAAGAAAAAAGCAAATAACCCCATTAAAAAGTGGTCAAATGACATGAGGAGATATCTTTCAAAAGAAGATACACCCTTTTCCTGCTGCCTAACCACCACCATCATTGGTCGCATGCACACTCCTGGGCAGGGCCTGTCCCAATTGGCATTGTCCTATCACTGCAGCATCCCCATTTGACTGAAGTTGAAATTTGACAACATGAAGGATTAGGTTTACAAACTGGACTAGAAAGGGCTGACTTCCCCACAGACTGGTGGTGTGATTCTGTGGGACTCAGGTGGTGTTACACAAGTACGTTTTGTGACAGGCAATAAAATCTTAAGAATCCTATGTCCAAAGGGCTGGCTCTTGGTCTTCCTGAGGATCTCTCTCATTTTATTAAGAAAGCAGTTGCTATTCCAGAGCATCTTGAGAGTAATAGAAGGTAAAATGATATCAAATTTTGTCTGATTCTGATAGTCAAATTCATTGATTGGTTCGATATTATAAGACAGAGTGTCCTCCCTCCCAATTGAAAATATGTGTCATCCACAGCCTTTGCCCTGGTTGCATAATTTGTCTGTGTACTCAAGTTATAAAATGATTGTTTAATGAAGAAGAAGAACTACAAATGGCCAAAAAAATATGAAAAAATGCACAACATTGCTAATCATCCAGGAAATGCAAATTAAAACAAGATACCACCTTACACCAGCCAGAATGGCCATCATAAAAAAATCAAGCCGGGCTCGGTGGCTCAGCCTGTAATCCTGCGCCTTTGGGAGGCTGAGGTGAGTGGATTGCCTGAGCTCGTGGGTTCGAGACCCGCCTGAGCAAGCGAGACCTCATCTCTACAATAAATCAAAAAATCAGCCAGTCATGGTAGCGCGCGCCTGTAGTTCCAGCTACTTGGAAGGCTGAGGTGGAAGGATCGCCGGAGCCCAGCAGGTCGAGGCTGCAGTGGCTGGGAGCGGCCACGCCACTGCACTCCAGTCTGGGCGACAGAGTGAGACTCCAACTCAAAAAAAAAAAAAAAAAAAAAAAATCAACAACAACAAAATTTCCCCCAAATCTACAAAAGCATGGACACCGAACAGCATGATGCTGAATGACAAATGGGTCAACACTGAAATCAAAACAGATTAAAAGATTCCTGGAAACAAATGTAAAAGAAAAAACATCTTACAAAAACCTCTGGGATGCCATGAAATCAGTTTTAAGAGGGAAATGTATTTCTCTACAAATACATATCAAGAAACTGAAAAGATCATATGGCTGGGTGTGGGTGCTCAACCTGTAATCCCAGCAATTTGGGAGGTTGAGGCAAGAGGATTGCCTGAGTCCAGGGATTCGAGACCAGCCTGGGCAATTTGGTGAGACCTCATCTCTACAATAAATCACAAAAAAGCCTAGCTGGGTGTGGTGGTGTGCATCTGTAGTTCCAGCTACTTGGAAGGATGAGGCAGAAGGATCGCCTAAGTCCAGCAGGTTGAGGCTGTAGCGGCCGTGAGCATGCCACTGCACTCTAGCCTGGGTGATAAGAGTGAGACTCCAACTCAAAAAAAAAATGGCCAGGCTCAGTGGCTCAGCCTGTAATCCCGCGACTTGGGAGGCTGAGGTGAGTGGATTGCCTGAGCCCGCGGGTTCGAGACCCACCACCTGGACAACATGACGAGACCTCATCTCTACAATAAATCAAAAATTAGCCGGGCATGGTAGCGTGCGCCTGTAGTTCCAGCTACTTGGAAGGCTGAGGCGGCAGGATCACTGGAGCCCAGCAGATTGTTGAGGCTGCAGTGGCCGGGAGCGGCCACTGCACTCCAGTCTGGGCTACAGAGTGAGACTCCAAATCAGAAAAAAAAAAAAAAAAAATAGTGGCTTAATGAGAACAAAAGAACTCACATCAGATTGAAATAGTTTCTAGGGCAACCACCTTGGGTCCCCTCCCACTGTGGGAGCTCTTCTGTCCTCTCAATAAATCCTGCTTTCTAAAAACCAACCAACCAAACCAAACAAAAAAACAAATCGGAAAGATCATAAGTTAACAGCCTAACAAATCACCTAAGGAACCTGGAAAGACAAGACCACCAAAACCCTAACTTTAGCAGAAGAATCCAGATTACCAAAACAAAATCCCAAATATGGGACATAGAAGACAAAAATATCATAGAAAAAAATCAACAACAACAAAAATAGCTGGTTATTTGAAAGAATTAACAAGATTAATAGATCCCTAGCCAGAATGATCAAGAAAAAGAGAGAAAAGTCCAAATAAACACAATCAGAAATACAAAAGATCAAATCACAACTGACGCCGAAGAAATATAGAAGATTATCAGAGATTACTGTGCATACCTGTGTGCAAACAAACTTGATAACCTAAATGAAATGGAGGACTTTCTAACATCACACAACCTCCCAATGTTGAAACTAGAAGACACTAAATAGAACAATAACAACCCAGGAAATTGACTCCATCATTAGAAAACTACTTACAAAAAAAAAAAACCCTGGACCGATAGGCTTCCCAGCAGAATTCTACAAAATATACAAGGAAGAGCTGATACCAATCCTATTGAATGTATTCCAGGCAATTGAGAAAGATTAAATTCTCCCCAAATCATTGTACGAAGCTAACATCACACTGATACCCAAAGTGGGTAAAGAGCCAACAAAAAAAGAGAACTATAGGCCAATATCCCTAATGAATATAGATGCAAAAATTCTCAACAAGACTCTAGCAAATAAGATCCAACAACACATCTCAAAAATCATTCGCCATGACCAACCTCCAGGATGCAGGGCTGGTTCAACATCCACAAGACCATAAATGTAATTAAATACATCAACAGATGTAAAAACAAGAACCAAATGATTATATCATTAGTGCAGAAAAATCTTTTGATAAAATCCAGCATCCCTTCTTCATAAAAACCCTCAAACACATATGTACAGAAGGAACATACCTCAAAATAGTAAGCGCCATCTACAATAAACTCACAATCAGCATATTGCTAAACGGACAGAAACTGGAAACATTTCCCCTGAAAACTGGAACAAGACAAGGCTGCCCAATCTCACCCTCTTGTTCAACATTGTGTTGGAAGTCCTAGCTAGAGCAATTAGACAAGAGAAGGAAATCAGGGGTATCCAGACAGGAAAAGAAAAAGTTAAGATATCCCTCTTTGCTGACAATGTGATCTTAAAGAATCTGTCAAAAACCTGCTTGCACTGATAAAGGACTTTGGCAAAGCTTTGGGGTACAAAATAAATGTGCAAAAGACAGTCACATTCTTATATACCAACAAGCAGGCAGAGAACCAAATAAAAAGCACAATCCCATTCACAATAGCCACAAATAAAATGAAATACCTTAGCATCTTCCTAACCAGAGCAGTGAAAGACTTTTACAATGAAAACTACAAAACACTGCTCAGAGAAATCCAAGAAGACATAAACAAATGGAAAAATATTCCATGCTCATGGGGAGAAAGAATCAACATTGTTGAGATTTTCATCCTACTGAAAGCAATCTTACAGATTCAATGCAATACACATTAAATTACCAACATCATTCTTCTCAGACCTACAAATGACAATACAGAAATTCATATGGAAACATAAATGAGCACAAATAGCCAAAGCAATCCTTAGCAAAAGAAACAAAGCAGGGGGTATCACACTTCCAGACTTCAAACTTTACTACAAGGCTACAATAATTAAAACAGACTGGTATTGGAACAAGAACAGGTATATGGACCAATGGAACAGATTAGAGATTCCGGAAGCAAAACCTCAATTTCTCCACCAACTCATCTTTGACAAAACCTCTAACAACAACCACTGGGGAGAGGAGAACCTATTTAGCAAATAATGCTGGGAAAACTGGCTGATCACATGCAGAAGATTGAAACAGGACCCCTACTGTATTCCAGGCAATCGAGAAAGATGAAATTCTCCCCAAATCATTTTACAAAGCTAACATCACACTGATACACAAAGTGTGGTAAAGAGCCAACAAAAAAAGAGAACTATAGGCCAATATCCCTAATGAATATAGATGCAATCACCATACAAAAAAAAAACTCTAAATGGATCAAAGACCTAAACGTAAAACCTCAAACTATAAGAATCTTAAAATGTAGGAGACACCCTTATGGAGATTGAACCTGCAACCAATTCCTGAACAAAACTCCAAGTGCCCATGCCATAAGAGATAAGATAGACAGTGGGACCTCATCAAACTGAAAAGCTTCTACAAAGCAAAATAAACCATCAAGACAACGGGGAGATAGCCCACAGAATGGGAAAAATTATTTGCCAACTGTATATCTGACAAAGGCCAAACGTCCAGGATCTACAAGGAACTCAAACGTGCCAAAGGAAACAAACAGCCCCATTAAGAAGTGGGCAAAAGACACGAATAGACACTTCTCAAAAGAGGATATATGGGCAGCCAACAGACACATGAAAAAGTGCTCAGCCTCACTAATCATCAGAGAAATGCAAATCAAAACCACACTGAGATACCACCTGACCCCAGTAAGAATGGCCGTCATTAATAAAACAAACAACAAATGCTGGCAAGGATGCAGAGAAAAAGGAACACTTCTACACTGCTGATGGGAATGCAAACTAGGGCAACCTCTTTGGAAGACAATGTGGCATTTTCTGAAAGAATTAGAAACTGACCTTCCATATGACCCAGCAATTCTGCTACTGGGAATATACCCAGAGGAACTCAAGTCATTCTATCAAAAAGATACCTGCACACGCATATTTATTGCAGCACTATTCAAAATAGCAAAAACATAGAACCAACCATGTTGCCCATCGAAACTGGAATGGATTAAAAATATGTGGTACATTTATACGATGGAATATTATGCAGCCACAAAGGACAAACATATGGACTTCGCAGCAACTTGGATAGATTTAGAGTCTATCAAACTCAGTGATCTATCACAGAAACAAAGAACAGAGTACCATATGCTCTCACTCATAAGTGAACCTTGAACAATTAGCATAATAAAATAAGAAAGGAATTGGTAGTAGTGGGAAACTGCCAGGGGAAGGCGGGGTGGGATTGGCAGTAGTGGGAAATTGCGGCGGGGGGTTGGGGGCACACCTCATCAACAAGGGTACCTGCCTAATGATCATTTGTATACCTAACCCTGAATTGTACCCCATATCTTTAAAATAAATATATAAAAAATAAAAATAAATAAAAAGAGGTTTGGATCACAGTAAATAAATAAATAAATAAATGTCAGTCTGATACTGCTTGAGCACAAATATACAAGTTATATATAGCCAAGTCAAGAAAACTACCTGTACTTACAAATAATGAAGGATTTATGAGAGTCAAAAAGATGAAATCTCACAAATGCCAAACCAACTGTTTGATTTCACAGGCAAGATTGATGGCAACTGGTAAGTTAAATTTTAATCATATACACTAATTTTATTCTTCCATATTTTAGCAAAGTTTCTATAAAAACATTGACGGATTTGAATTTGAATTTTTTTTCTTGTCTCAGTCCCTTCTGAAGGTGCTAATGAGCACTAAAATGTTTACAAGTAAGGAGAAGACAAAGAGAAAGAGGAAAAAAGAAGTGACCACAGACCCGACAGCTAGTAGCCAGCCCTTTAGAATTAATAATACACTCCTTTCCTAGTCAATTCTCTGCACCCAGAGACTTAGGGATTTTATTGGTTCAGAAAGTATCACATAATAATTTTCAAATTCATAGGGTAAAGAAGGCCAGTTTCCCATGCCTGCCAATAAAGAATAGAGTAGCTATTCTTATCTTTGACAGTTTCCCATCCCTTAATCTGTGTTTTTCTCAAGTTTTTTGCATGTAATTAGGGTGATAGGAAGGCCTTTGATGAGAAGAATGAAACTTCTCACATATATTTTCTTTTTTGGGTAAGAGAAGCTATCACAACATTTGTTCTTTCTGGGTTTGCCAATCTGTGCTCCAATGGGATCATGTTAGAAGACCCAGTCAATAACTCAAAAAATAACAGTTGCTGGAGAGGGTGTGTCGAAAAGCATCTTACTTTTTTTGGCACCCTAAGTGATGAGTGAGTGTTCAATAGACACTGAATCCATAATTCTAAAGAATTAGTTAGTCACTTGTACACAAATACTTATAATAAAACCGAGTTAGACATTTCATTAGTTTTTCTTATTAATTAATTAATTTTAAAGTTATGATCTCACTCTGTTGCCCAGGCTGGAGTGCAGTGGTATAATCATGGCTCACTGTAGCCTTGACCTTCTGGGTTCGGACGATCCTTCCTCCTTAGTCTCCTGAGCAGCTGGAACTACAGGGGCACACCACCACAGGTGGCTAATTTTTAATTTTTTTTATTTTTGTCGAGAAGACTGTTGCCCATGCTGGTCCCAAACTCTTGGGCTCAAGTGATCTTCCCTCTTCAGCATCCCAAAGTGCTGTGATTATAGGATCAGTCACTGTGCCCAGCCTTTCTTTCTTATTTAAATCTCAAAACTTTTTGAAATAATGAAGTTGAGACTGAAGGAAATTAGAAAAATTGCCCAAAGTTACACAACTAATGCATGGCAGTGTGATCAAAAATCCAGGATTTTAATCACTTTTTTTTTCGTATTATCTTATTGAGTAATACAAGCTGTTTTTGAAAAGATTTGGTTAAATTGTTGTAATGACCAAGAATGAATAATTCCAACCAGGGAAATTAGTGGAAGCATCAAATTGTAGATGGTTGACCAAGGCATGATAAAATAGAAAGAATTCTGTGAGATGAAAATAGCATTTAGAACTGCACTGTCCAGTAGCCACCAAACACATGAGAAAATTTAAATGCATTAGAAGTGCAAATCAAAACCATGGGAATGTAAGCTAGTTCAACCGCTGTGGAAAGTAGTTTGGAGATTTCTTAATGAACTAAAAATAGATTTACTATTTGGCCCAGCAATCCCACTACTGGGCATATACTCAAAGGACCATAAGTCACTCTACCAAAAAGACACTTCCACTAGTATGTTTATCACAGCACTATCCACAATAGCAAAAACATGAAACCAATGCAGGTGCCCATTAATGGTGGATTGGATACAGAAAATGTGATACATATAGATTATAGAATACTACACAGCCATAAAGAAGAGCAAAATCATGTCTTTTGCAGCAACCTGCATGCAAATGGAGACCCTTGTTCTATGTGAATTATCACAGAAATAGAAACCTGAACACCACATATTCTTGTTTATAAGAGAGAGCTAAACATTGAATACACATGGGCATAAAGATGGGAACAACAGACACTGTGGACTCCTAAAAGGAGGAAGGAGAAGAGAACTAAGAGTTGAAAAACTGCCCACTGGGTACCATGCCCACCACTTGGGTGACAGGCTCAGTAGAAGCCCAAACCTCACTACCATGAAATATACCTATGTAACAAACCCATAATGTACCCCTTGAATCGAAAAATTAATTAATTGATTAGAAGTTAGTTCCTACCATATCCGTTAGCACAGAATTATAGAACATTTTTTCATTCTCACAGAAAGTTTTATTGGAGATTGCTGTTTGGGACAGAAGAAACTATGGACATTCTTAGTGGGGTGAAAAAGAAGACAAGGGAGCAAAGTTCAGGTCTGTTCAGATAAGATTGAGATACTGAGTTTGGTGAGAGTTTAAGGTCCATATCCATGTGTAGAATCTTGAATGCCAGAGAGGTAATTTATGTTAATTTGGTAGGAAATGAGAAACATTCAGGATTTTTTTGACAAGGAAGTGATGCCACTGGACCTGTTATTTAAAATAATTATTTGTGAGGTGATTCATAAAACTGACTGAAATAATAAGAGTTGGTGACTGGTTATAAGGTTGTTGAGCTTGGCATAGTAAACTAAAAAGGATGTGAGAATTTTGAGGAAGAACTTGTATGACAACATTATGAAGAGAAAGGGGAAAAGAAGTTTGAGTAACTGGAAAAATGGTGGTGGTGTGATCAGAAATACCGAAGTCAGAAGAAATATGTGACTTGTTTGGAAGGGAAAACACATTCAATTTTGAACATGTTGAATTCAAGTTTCTTGTGAGCTAGGTATTTGAAGATGGCCATGAAGCATGAATAAAATTTGCATCATCTATTTTCATGGAAAAGTCAACTGCTAGTCTTTGAGGACAGGAGACATAGTGAGATTAAGGGAGTCATTAATGGCAGAAAACCAATACTGAAAACAGAAGAAATGGAGTCCCAAAATGTCCCAAACTCAAGAATTTCAGAGGCAGGTATAAAAGTTGAAGTACAAAGCCAAGAGTTTAGACCAAGACTCAAGTAATCTTATTTATCTCTTATTGGAATATTGTGCATGTTTTATAGCCTTGTTGGTTTAACATCATTTTCTAAGTAGGCTACTACTAGAAAAACCTCTAACACAATCAGTTTCAGATTGCTTCACAATGTTTTCAATGTTTATGGTAGTAGGACAATACTCTTGGCAAAGTATATGAAGAGTTATGAGAAATTCATGCAGGATTATCTCAAATTCCACTATGGACTTTTATACATGATATAAACTATGGCTGTAAGGGGCATAAACTATCAATCCCATTGCTTCAGATATCACAGAGAAGTGTGAGGATCCTTTTACATTGGCATTTAAGTAAATTCCAAGATCCCTGGAGTGATTCTTTCAAAGGAATTTTTCTGTTCATTGTTTAGAGTCCTTCAATGCAACTGGTAGGAAAAGAAAAGATCCAGAATTTAATGTAAAAGATAAAATGAAACCCAGATGGTAAGCTAGCATTCTGTGGATTTATCCAAGTTTTTGAGTGAAGACAGGAAGAGGCAGAGATTCGCTCTTTCAAGAGATATGGCAGTCTTTGTCACAAACTAGGACATGGTACTTTTGACAACCAGGCTTTCAGAGAACAAAATAATGTAAGATAAGAAGATTGATGCTAACTCAGAATTTTGAGGTTTCATAAAGTAGGTTCCTAAATGTAAGAAAATGTTCCTACCAGACCACATCCTGTATTGCTGAATTTATGAATACTGTTTTTGTTCTGTGAGTTAGTTGTTTTAAGAGGATAAATACTTATAATTTTTACACTTACCAAGCACAAAATTATTTTTAAAAATCTAGAAACTCATTCAGTTAGACAAATTTGAATGAGTTTATTCATGATCTTACTGTGAGATAACTTAAATTCAAAAGAAAAGAAGCAGGTGCAAAAACATGAGACAACCCAGCTGAACAATCTATTGCAGAATCAGGATTGAAATTCATACCTCCCTAATCTCAGTGGCAGTTTACATTACCCAGAAAAGGTAGGGTTGGCGTGACAGCAAATGGAAGAAAATTAATATAAAAAAGACTTATTAAGGTGTTTGTTGACTTCCTACCATGAAAGATGATAAATTGAACACATTTATACCTCCGGAAATATATTAAAAAGATATCTTGATGCCACTAAGAAAATAGCCATCAGCTTTAGCAATTAACCACAATTGTCAATGCTCGTAAAAAGGTAAGATATTTTGTACAAACCTCTGTTACTCAATAAGAGGTGATTCTCGCTAGTGATTATGGTTGTGCGACAGGTAAGATACAGATTAGGTAAGATAAAGTGAAAGTGAGTAATTGTCTTGCAGTTGTATTTCAAAACAAATACCATCTACCACAAGTCTTTAGCCAATGTTGACAACATCTGTCCAATCCCTAACATCCAAAGGAAAAGTGGACAAGTTATACTTTCATCCCAATATGTTGTCAACACAATTAAAATATACAAGTGCCTGAAAAAATTATTTACTCTTTATTTAGATGATGGAGAAACTAGAATTTTTTTTCCCTTTAATATTTTGGTTTCAGGCTTGATTATTCACTTCTCTTAATTCTGGTAATGCAATTGTATGAAGACTAAAAACTAGAATTTACAAAATCACTGTTGAACTCTATTTTGCCATTGGTGCAATGCTGTAATTGGGAGGTTGTGCTCCTGACTGCTAATTCAGCATAATATTAGTCATAGATAACTGTGAATATGCCATAAAGATAAATATTTATTTAAAATAATATTTAGTTAAGGGTTGAGAGGTAATTTATGGTATAATAATACTTACGTTACACATTATAGGGGATATATTCGAAGAATTTTCTTGAAAAATTAGAAATAACTTAGATTTTTATCATCTATTTTTGCCATTTTCAAATACGTAAATAAATTTTGCATCAACTACATTTACAAATTGAAATTAATTAGGAATATGAATAATGTATTTATCACAAAATCAGATTTAACTGCCTATATCTAAGTGATTATAATAGTAGTCTTGCCTGGGCATGGTGGCTCATGCCTATAATCCCAGCACTTTGGGAGCCCAAGACGGGAGGGCTGCTTGAACCCAGGAGTTCAAGACCAGCCATGGCAACATAGTGAGACCTGGTCTCTACAAAAAATTTAAAAAACTAATTGGGTATTGTGCGCCTATAGTCCAGCTACTTGGGAGGCTGAGGTGGAAGGATCACTTGAGCTCAGCAGGTCAAGGCTGCAGTGAGCTGTGATTGCGCTATTGTACTCCAGTCTGAGTGACAGAGTGACTCAAAATAATAATAATAATAGCCTAGATAGTATAAAAGTTTTTTTGAGTGTGTGTGTAGTGGTTGAGAGAACATTATTCAGAAGACTGCCCGCGTTTGAATCCCTTCTCCTCTACTTACTAGCAGTAAAATCTTGGTCAAATTAATTAATTCTGTCTGGTTTTCAATGTGTAAAATGAGGATAAAAACTACTTAACTCATAGGCATGTTACAGAAAATTATCTAATGTATGTCAAGTCCTTGGAGTAGTGGCTATCACATGGTACAAACTATAAAAGTTATTTTATTTGGGGTCTGTCTTGTGCCACATGTAACTAGAGGCCAACATGTGGACAACAGACGCAGGGGGAAAGTTGCAACAGGTTATAATTTTTTTTAGTAATATCATAAAAATCCTACATAACATAATTTTTTATTACAGGAAAGCTTTCCTCTCTCAAAATGAACTCCATAGGTAATCATTCAAATAAATTATTATAATATCAAATTTTTCCTTAGCTGCTTATTTACTAAGTTTTTCTTTATGTTTCTAAGATTTTCACATTTAAAATTTATGACGACTAAGTTAAGCTGACTTACTTAGCTTCTATGAGACTATAAAGTCAGTCAGATGAAGACTATAAAAGACCACTGTAAATAAAGTGGTGGATAATATCCAAACTTTTAATTAGCTGTGACAATTGGGGAAATGTACCCTGGATAATTAATGTCCACTGAAAACTCTAAAACCTTGTTTTATAAAAGCCTCTTCTGTTTTCAGGTTCTTAATTTATTTTTGGTTGAAACTGCAAACTAAAAATGAAATTACAGCTCCTTCTCTGTTTTGTGCTTTTGCCATGTCCTTCATAGGTGATCACAGAAATGGCCCAAATCAGGAAGGAAAGCTATGTAAGGTTTCAATGGTCTGCTGCAATGGAATGAGCTCTGAAATATTTTTGAGTTGGCTTCTGAGATCATAAAGTTTGGACTGATATAAACCTCAGTTTGAGTCTCAGCTAGGCCAGTTATCAGGTATTTATATTTGTACAGGTTACCTGAACACTTTAAACTTCAGTTTTCTCCTATGTCAAATAAAGATAATAGTATGTACTTATGATATTTGAAATTTTCTTTTCTTTCTTTCTTTCTTTCTTTTTTTTTTGAGTTGGGATCTCTTTCGGTTGTCCAGGCTAGAGTGCAGTGGCCCAATCACAGCTCACCGCAACCTCGAACTCCTGGGCTTATGCAATCCTTCCTCCTTAGTCACCCAAGTAATTAGAACTACAGGCATAAGCCACTACACCTGGATTATTTTCTAATTAATCAATTATTTATTTATTTAATTTTTTAATTTTTTGTAGAGATGAGGGCTTACTATGTTGCCCAGTTTGGTCTCAAATACCTGGGCTCAAGGAATCCTTCCTCCTGAGGTTACAAGTGTGAGTCACCACACTAAAACAATTTTTGACATTTAAATTAAATAATTCATAAAATCATATGGTGTATTCCTTGGCATATAATAGTTGTTGAATAAATGTGGACTTCCATGACGCTGATGATGATGGTGGTGATGATGATGATGGCGACTATTGGTTCCACTAACACTTTTGTCTTTATCACTGACAGGTTAACCTATGCCAATATTTCTCCTACTTCTATAATTCATCTGTCTCCTATACAGAATTCTTCTTTATTGCCTCCTTTTAAATAAATATTTATCAAGGATCTCTCTGGTTTCCATTCTATTTCTCACAATGCAATCTCTCTCAATCTAAAATTCAATCTCTTTCTATCTAAATTTTTTTTTGACATGTTTATGTATTTCTTCAGTGATGACCACAAAGCCCTGTCTCTGGTCTCGACTTGTTTCCTGAGTCCCTGATCTGACTGACAAACTTCATAGAGCTGCTGTCCTGCTATCACTCCAACCAGTGATGTTCTGTAGCATTTGTCAGTTTCTATAATGTAAATAGTCTCGTTATGGCCTATTTCAAGCTGCCAACTTAACGTCACTGAAGGCAGACTTGTGAGGAGATTTGCTGACTTCAACACATCACTGAAATTTCCCCACTCCTAATGCCCCAAACAAAATTCTGTTTTGCTCCAGTTCTAATTAATAGCACGTTATTCCTCAATATATCTAGATTAGAAACATCAGAGTGGCCTTAGTGGTATTTGAAGTGTTCCTCAACTTGTCTTTTTCATACCGCTGTGCCTTAACTGGTGGGGCTGCCTCAGTCTGGACTGTCCTTCCACATTCTCACTGTGGAAATTCTTTTTCAAGTCTGAGCTCAAACATGAAATTGTCTGATAAACCTTCCCTACTCACTTCTTCCTCTGTACTCCCACTAGAAATATTTGTACTCAGGTAGAAATATCACTAGTTATTTATTACAAGGTAACCCCTAGCTGGGCATGGTGGCACACGCCTGTAGTCCCAGCTACTTGAGAGTTGAGAACGGAGAGTCAGTTGAGCCCAGGAGTTCAAGGCTGCACTGAGCCATGACCGTGCCACTATACTCCAACCTTGGTGACAGAGTGAGACCCTGTCAAAAAACAAAAAAAAATCTAACCCATCTTTCTCAAGAAGAGAAAATGGGGGAAAATTCCACCGAGGATATGAATATGAGTTTGACAGTTCTGAGGTCTGTTGTCCAGTCACTCACCGTCCTCTTGGGAACGTCTCATGGGAGTACAAACAACAGTGCGGGAATCTCGAAGGGATCATCTCCCTTTAATATTGCGAACTGAGGATACATTTTTCAGTTCTTTCCTTGATTCTGGCAACCCAGTCAAGTAAAGCCTGGAATTTCAAAACAAAGCATTCAAACAAGCACAAGAAAAACAGGAAGAAGACACAGTGCACTGTGTGCAATCAGATCACGTGGCTCACTCCAGCGTGAAGTTCTGAGTTTATAAACAGAGCTAAGCTTTCAAATAGTATGTTTAAGTTTTATTTTATTTTTATTAAGAAATTTGTATAGTATACCATTCAAAAAGAAAAAAAGGTATATAGCACCCTTCCATGTATACCACCCGTATTGAGCAAATAAGAATGTTTCATAATCCCCTTTTTCTTTAGACTTTAACCTTTAGAGCATTTCCGGTTCATAGTAAAATTGAGAAGGTACAGAGATAGCCTATATATCCCACTCCCACTCGTCCATAGCCCTGCCAGAGTGGAACATTTGCTACGACTGATGAACCGTCACTGGCACATCAGAGTCATCCAAAGTCCCTAGCTGACATTACAGTTCACTATTGGTGTTGTCTATTCTACGGATTTGGACAAATGTGTAATGACATGGAACCACATCTCTGGTTTCACTGCTTTAGAAATCCTCCGTGCTCTGTCTGTTCATCCCTCTCTCCTCCCACAATCCTTGACAACCTCAAATCGCATTTATTTGTCTTGATGTTTTTTGTTATGCCAATGATGTTCTTCACCAAACAGAGTGTAAATTCCTTATTTGCAAAGATAATATCTTACTAATCTCTAAATTGTTCCTACTGACTAGCACTGTACTATGTACACATTTCATAAATCCAACAATTTGTGAAGAAAATGTATGACATGAGGATTTTATAATTTCAAAGTTGAACTATAGAAGATTGTGACAGGCAGCAACATATAACGAGCCACAATATGCCACATATGATGTCCTTTCATATGTGAACTCTTGTGATTTCATTTGACCTTAAGTATCATGTAATAATGATGATTTTTTTCTTTCTACTCTTTTTAGAAAAATACGAAAGTACTCTATGTAAAATAGACAATAGTTCATTAATTGGAGATATTTTAACTTTTCACTTTTCTTTGTCCTGCAGAAATACTAACCATGAACTGTGATTTTGTTTTCCCATTCTAAATTTGCAGGCAATCACTTCCAAAGAATCCAGCCTTGGAATGACATTAAAATTGTGAAAGAAGAATCTTATTTCTTTTTTTTTTTTTTTTTTTGAGTTGGAGTCTAACTAGGTCGCCCCGACTGGAGTGCAGTGGCCGCTCCCAGCCACCGCAGCCTCGACCTGCTGGGGTCCGGCGATCCTTCCGCCTCAGCCTTCTGAGTAGCCGGAATTACAGGCGTGTGCTACCACGCCCGGCTAATTTTTTTGATTTATTGTAGAGATGAGGTTTCGCCTGCCCAGGCGGGTCTCGAACCTGCGGGCTCAGTAAATCCACTCACCTCAGCCTCCCAAGGCGCGGGATTACAGGCTGAGCCACCGAGCCCGGCTGAAGAATCTTATTTCAAAGCATCTGAAAGTTTTAGTGGTACATTTTTTTCCCCTTAACTGTAGAGTTTTGAACTTCTAGGACAAAAGAGGAAGAGGAGTTGTGGCAAGGACTGTGAGTAAACCTTAACCTAGAAAAGAAACTGGCCAGACATAAATGGATGTACTTGGTTCAGCCCTGTTCAGACTTGCTACTCATTGCACAAATGCTCCCATTCCATCCATGAGACACACCCGTTTCCCTTCAGTAGAAATCAGTGAATAATATTGCATCCTGAGCAAGCCATCATGATGTGATCTTTACCTTTCTAAGCTCTATTTATTACTTTTGTGTCTGATTGTCTTTTCCTTGTTCCCTGTTTGCTGTCAACCTCATGTCAGTGTCTACTAAGCATCTAAATTAGGAAGTAGGTTTGAAAGGAGATTTAGAATGAGAAATTACTTTGGAAATAATTGGGCTAGAATTAGACAGACCTGGTTTGGGTCTAGTCCTGGTTGCTTTTGTCAACAGACAGAGGCTCCCTAAGAGAAAGTGATATTTATTCCTCAGTGGACATTGCAATGGGAATGTATGTGTTGCAGTAAACTGTGTGCATATTCAGGGGGGTAAAGGAAGACAAAGGTTTTTAAAGAAAAAATGAGGAGGATTACATCATTGTTTGGGGATAATTATCCTTGGCTACCAGGATCAGTCATAAGGGTGGCACCAGTTTAGGTTGGACAGGCAGTTGCTGGGCAGATGTCTTCGCAGCAGTATTTTTTGTGTAGTGTTGTAACGGCCTTTGTACAAGGTTGTGGTTTTTGTAGAGTCTTTTGTGATAGCTCCTGTTGTCAGACATTCCAGCATGAGAACTTTCCCTTATCAACTGACCCAGCTCCATCTTTCAGGGCTTTTAACACAAGTGACTCCATTTTGATTCTGACAACTTTCACACTTTTATCTAGCTCCTTGACTTTAAATACTTTCCATTATGTTTTTGGATATAATTTAAAATGATTGAATTGGAAAAAATAGTATTCATGAATTTTTACTACTCTCATACTTTATAATTTTATATAGATTGCTAGTATGCTTTTGAAAAACAGACTCTGCTGATCCACAGAATATACCATCTAAGCATAAAGCATACAAAGATGGGACAGTATATTTCTAGGGGATTAACAGGATCAAAACAATTGACAAGGAAAGAGAGGAAAATAGGGAAGGAAATATAGACCTGAGTATAAAGGTGAATGTCCTGGACCTCTATATTGGTCATAAAATTGACATTGGCAAGGGAAGTGACTTTAAGGGTCCAGATGTGCTGGTAACTTAGTGCTGTTTAGTTGTAGATGCTGGTTATCACTTTACACTAACAATGTCAACTTCAGTGTTTTACTTTAGTTTATATATTTTGCTTCATTTTTTGTTTATGAATTTTTCCTTTGTCATTGAAAATTTTAGAAACATAAGGCAAAGAAAAAGTATAAAATAATCCTATTCACTGCCTAAAATTGTTTTGACACACTTTAGAAACTTCAATATCTATTATTTTTATTATTATATTTGTGTTTTTGCATGCCATGTATTTATTATTTTTGGTGTTTCCAGTAGCAGATTCTATGACAGGGATTTGAATGCAAATAGTTTGAGATGATCAGGGGACACCAGCAGGATGGTGGGACCATGAAATCAGAAGTGGGTAACTGGAGTTAATCTCATGGAGAAACTTTGGGAAACAGTACAAAACAAATGACATGACATCCCACTTGAAGTTTGAGGCAGTTGGATTTCAGGGCTGCCGGGGGTGGGTGCTAATCTCCCAGCACGTCTGGACCACTGTCATTGTGTGACAGGGCATGGCAGTCTTCCAAGGGCATGAGGGGAGCCTTGGGCAAAAAAACAGTAACCTTGGGGTTGGGTATTATGGATCAGCTGGAGCCCACAGAGAGGTTGGAGTTATATGGGTGGGGCCCTGACAATGTCTGCTTTAAAATACCACCTAATTTTTAAAATAAATTAATCTTTTTATTGTATAACTTAAGCATGTTTACCATAAGGATTTAAATAATTTGTAAAAGTGAAAATGGCATAAATGTTTAAAAATCATTTCAAATTTGACCATTTGGTAGCCAGTAATTGTTTCCTTTAGGCGAATACCATTGCCTGTTTTACATATGTGTGTCAATTTTTAGTGAAGCCTATTTTACACTTTGCCTTTTTAAGCTTATTTCTGTTATTATATTTATAATCTTAGTTTGTTTTCTTAAATCCACAACTGCCTTCACTTCTCCTATTTTTATGGTTCATTATACTATCATTAAGATCTTGAATTCATGTTCTTATTAAGTTATTCTCTAAGGTGACATCATTGTGATGAATTTTTTTATGCTTTGAAGACACGTGAACAAATATACGTAATTGGACATGCAAATGCACATTTGAATCTTTGAGAGTTCACAACTTGAAGGTTTGTGTGTAGGGAACTAATTATATATATGTTGCTGATATATTGTAATTCTTGATTCTTTTTAGCATAGCTTAACCAAGTCTCTTTTGCCCTCTAGTTACTGTTTGAGAGGTATTTTGTTCCCTAGTCTCTTTTGAGTAGATGGGAAGAGTGGCAAGGGTTGAATAAGATTTTAGCAGAGGAAGTATGTAAAGTCTATAAAAATACTGTAGCTCTGCTATCTCTTTTGAGATTTTGTTAAATATCTAAGACAGGAAATCAGACAATTTATTTTGGTGAGCCACATTTCTGTGGGGGTTCTACTTGGTTTCCATACTACTTCCTCAGTTCAGTGTGTTTGCTTCATTTTTGTAGCATAATAATCCATAATTTAGTTTCTTGTCTTTAGCATAGAAGGAAAAGTTAATCTTCCCTTTTACTATCCCTTAAAGCCAATAACTTTGCTACTGATATTTTCCAAGCTACATTTTCAAGTGGCAGAAATACCTAAGAGTCTACTATGATAATGTACTTATAATAAAATGAAATTGCAGACATATGGGTTATATGCCATTGATGATAGTGCCAACAATATGAATGAACCAGTCCAGTCCTTTAAAAGCAAAGCAAAACTTTATGGCAGGGCAAAAGAACGCATTTTAAGGCTTTGCCTGTATTTCTGGTGTTCTGATTTAGAATTGACTTTTGGTTAGTATCCAGACTCCTTCTTGAGTAGTACTAACAAATTGTATAACCAAAAATTTAAAAAACATCTTACAATACACATAAAGAATTTCCATAAAATTGGAGCAGAGGCTAAGCAATCTGGACATCATGATAATTTCCAGTTAATTCATTTTATGATTCTAAATATCTTTCACTTCACTTTTTGTTTATGGATTTTGATCTAAAACTTAGAAACAGGACAATTTATTTATTTGTTAATTTTTATTTTTTGAGTTGGGATCTCACTCTGTCATGCAGACTGGAGTGCAGTGGCAGGATCATGTCTCACTGCAACCTTGACCTGGGTTCAGGTGATCCTTCCACTCCAGCCTCCCGAGTAGCTGGGACTGCAGGTGTATGTTGCCATACCCAGCTCATTTTTCTATTTTTTTTTTTTGTAGAGACGAGGTCTCGCTATGTTGCCCAGGTTGGTTTCTAACTCCTGAGGACAAGGGATCCTCTTGCCTCAGTTTCCCAAGGTTCTGGGATGACAGGTGTGAGGCACTATGCTTGGCCAGAAACAGGACAATCAAATAAAAGCCTTAAGAGTACTGAGAAAGTAGAAAAAAATATATAAGTATGTTAAAAGCATCTGAATTAGTCAAAACCTGCAATAGGAAAAAAATATTGAATTTTGTTTAATAAAAAGATAAGGGGTTCAACCAGGAATCATGAGGCACCCTGGGGAGAGGGACTGCCCCTTCCATGGAGGAGTATATCCACAACCAAAACTTGATGTGGGAGGGAGAGAATGAGGAGAAAAAGACTGGGATCTTTTCTTCGCCTATTCTCAAATCTCCCAGCAGTGCTTTCCATTGTCAAGCCCACTGAAAACCAGAGGGCAAGAAAGAGTAGCAGTCCCCCTTCTGTGGCATAGTAAGGCACAGAAGAGAAGAGAATGGATCTCAAGAAGCAATTGAAGACCAGCCAACTCCAGCATCTTCCTCTAACATTTCATCATCAAAGATTTTCTTCCCCAGCTTTTGTGGCAAAGTGCAGCAATTGAGCTCTTTATAGAAATAAAAGGCATAATTTTCTATGCTAACTTATAAAAACCCAGTTATAAAATCATTTGTAAAAAGAAATTGTTTTATGCATGCTACGAATACATGGGCACCCACGTGGGGAGTTGTTTGCACTGTTTTTGTAGCTTACATTTATTGAGTACCACATGCAGGGGACTTTTCTAAGGGCTTTACATGAATTTATTCATATAAAGTTTGGTAGTAGGTAAGCCAAGCACAATGACTCACACCTGTAATTCCAGCATTTTGGGAGGCCGGGGTGGGAGGATTTCTTGAGGTCAGGGGTTCAACATAGTGAGAACTTGTCTATGTAGCAAAACAAAAAGTTAGCTAGATGGGGATGCACATGCCTGTAGTCCCAGCTACAGGAGAGGCTGAGGCAGAAGGATTTCCTGAGCCCAGGGGGTCTAGGCTGTGGTAAGCAGTGATTGTACCACTGCACTTCAGTCTGGGTGACAGAGTGAGACCCCGATTCAAGCAAACAAACAAACAAAGCTCAGTAGTAGTAGGTACTTCTGTCCTTTCCATTTTGCAGGAATCTCAGAAAGGTTGCCTCGGGTCAATAACAAGATGTGGCAGAGCTGAGATTCCCTCTCAGGCATCTGGCTCCAGAACACTCGCCCAGTTACTATCCTTACACTAAGTCTATACTATTAGCACACAGATGCTATTGGTGGTCAACTGCTTAATTTTGGCATCTCACAATTTTTAGTGTCAGTTTTCATTACACTTGAGTAATAATTACCCAACTAGCAAACTAACTTGGTCTGAAAGAGATGACCCACTTCCCAAATTCTGTACAACATCTGAGCATCACAACCCAGGATATTTTGTGCTGGAATGGAGCCAACACTCTCTTCACTTGTGACTGGGCCAGTTACATCGCTCTAACCTCATTAGCATCTCGCTGATTCACTTACCAGATCAGACGTAACTCATGTTTTGGAAGCTTTAAAACCATCCTTCTGAAATACTCCACAGCTTCATAATTTGACCGTGGCATTATTAAAATATTTTGCATCGGATATAATTTCAATAGACATTTGTGGCAACTCTTTTAAGGGGGAAAAAAATAAGTTTCTCTTTAGGGCAACCCTTTGGGGTCTCCTACCGCTCTGGGAGATTTTCTAGTCTCTTAATAAATCCTGCTTTCTCAAAAAATAAAAAAAGTTTTTTCGTATGCAATGCACTAAAGAATATTGAGATTTTGTAAGAGAAGTCATTATTTCAGTAAATTTTAAGACTAAAACTAGGAATTAGATACAATCTCATAGAATTAATCACTTTTAATTGAGGGTCCATTTGTGAAAGAACTTTCCCCCCTAATTAGATTAGTAAAATAAAACTATTCCAAAACTTAGTCTATTCAACAATAATTTCATCATAGCAATTTAATGTCTAAAATAGGGTTAGCCCAATAAATTTTACTTAGAAAAGTAAACCAACAAATATGTACATTTTAAAACATAAATCATAATATTTATTAGCATTCTTAGCTTAATTCAAGTTAAGTTAATGTCATAGAATTTCTAAGATAGATCAGAAATGATGTCATAAGAATAATGAATATTTATTTTAACGGTGGCCTTCTCCCTTGACTGATGTGAATGAAGAGTCTATGATCATTGGAAATTGAGGGGGGAAAGGGGAGATGAAAAGTATCCTGGGTCCCTTGCTTTGGGGCCCCTGTACTATTGGCTTAGGGCAGTACATCAGAAAGGCGATTAAGAAAAATAAATGTGCATTCGCTTTGCCAAAATGACTCAAGATTCAGGTAAATTCATTCAACCCATAATTCTCATTGCCCCTGAGATGAGGCATTCCACATCCCTACCCATAAAATGCTTAGTGCTGTCCTGTTGTTTCCTTCTTTTTTTTTGAGTTGGAGTCTCACTCTGTCGCCCAGACTGGAGTGCAGTGGCCGCTCCGGGCCACCGCAGCCTCGACCTGCTGGGCTCCGGCGATCCTTCCGCCTCAACCTTCCAAGTAGCTGGAACTACAGGCGCGTGCTACCATGCCCAGCTAATTTTTTGATTTAGTGTAGAGATGAGGTCTTGCTTGCCCAGGCGGGTCTCGAACCCGCGGGCTCAGGCAATTCACTCACCGCAGCCTCCCAAAGGCGCGGGATTACAGGCTGAGCCACCGAGCCCGGCCTGTTGTTTCTTTCTACTGTGAATGTCTTTAGATATGGTTAACTGGATTTCTTGGGAACACTAATATTTGGGAGGGTAAGGTACAGTGTGGTAGGAGCATAACTGCTCTGGGCCAGTGGCATTTTAAAGACAGTTTTACCTAGCTCAGAAGGCTGGTTAATAAAGGGATTTAGGAGCATAGACAGTCTGGGTAAACGATTGCATAGCAATATGTGCCTTTCACTTAATAAAACTTGAATAACTTAAAAAAAAAAGACAAAATAGCAGTATGATAACAAAAAAGTAAAAAAGAACATTTTATTCTTTAATTTTAGTTTCAAAATTAACACTTTTATGCAAGAAACCAATACAAAAATTGCAAAAATTTTGCAAAAATTTTGCAAAAATTTTGTCACTACCATGCTTGTATTTAAGTCTAATCAGGTCATTCAGTAAGAAAATGTTTTCTTTTAAGTCTTGTATAAAATTGTATCTTAAACTAGATTTTTATTTATGTTGCTTTTGCTTATGGTTTTAATAGCTTAAATATTCAATAATTGCTAGTGAAATCTTTTTAAAAATTGCATGCATGCATGACTGTATACAACCTAGTAGACTTCAGTTTACTTATTTGTAAAAAGTATATTAAAATAATAGTATTAATGCATGATGTTTTAGACATTACCTTATTATAAATATGCAGGCATGTATGTATATATCTATCTATAGAAAGAGATCTTCTCATATATGACCCCTTAGTAAATGTTAGTTTTTATTATTACCTCTGATTTGGGGAGTTAAAATACCTGGTAAAATATATCTGGGTAGGTATTTTCATTAATTTCAATTCCAATTTTGCTCAATGTTTATGTTTTTCTAAAGAACAAAGCCAAGAATAAGTTTAAAGTTATAATGGAAACTGCAAAATGAACTTATAACATTGAATTGGACAGTAAATTAGTCAAGGCTGCACTACATATGTCTTATCTGCCTCTGATTTCTTTAATTAGTAAAAATGACTATTTTTGAATCATGTGACTACATCTATTGTTCTGCTGCCATCTGAAAAAATAACTACATGCTTTGAATTTCAATACTGAACATAAACTTACAATACTGAAATAAATCATCCTGTTTTCTATTTAACAAAACACAGTATCGCCAAGACATTCCCCCCTTTTTTAAAATGGAGAATGTGCAAGATGACCATATAAATGCTAATTAAACCCCTAAATGGAGAATGTGTAACATGACCGTATGAATGCTAATGACAGTTTGTGCTGTCACCATTTGTCAGGTGATCAGACAAAATGCTTTACAACGCTACTTAGATTATCTAATTTGATTATGTAAATATCAAGATATTTACAGCAACCATGTGCATGATCAATACTGCAGGATTGTCATTGATTGTCAAACCAGATTCAAAATTACAATTTTTAAAACAATCACCAACAGAAAACTTGGAAGCAACTGTATATTAAACGTGTGTTTTCCTGGACTCTTTGAGAGCAAGTTGCCAACCTGATGCCTCATGACCCCAGAATAGTATGGGGTACATTTCTTTCTTTCTTTCTCTTTTTTTTAGAAAGCAGGATTTACTGAGAGGACAGAAAAGCTCTCACAGTGGGAAGGGACCCAAAGGGGTTGCCCGGGGTATATTTCTTACAAACAAGGACATTTTCCTACACAAACACAATACAATCATTGGAATAAAAAATTACAAAAAATTGTAACAAATACATCATTAACGTTTAATCCTCAGAACCCATTTACATTTCACCAATTATCTCAATAACGACTCTTTCTAACAAAAAGATTCAGCTTAGAATCGCATGATGCATCTGTTGCCAGGTCTCTTAAGCTTCCTTTCAAGGCAGCAGGCTCCTCAGTCTTTCTTTGACTTATCATGGTCTTAGCTCTTTTGAAACGTAAAGACCAGCTGTTTTGTAGAATGTTCTCAATTTGTGTTTGTCTGATGTTTCTTCATTATTAGATTTGAGCTGGGACTTTTTGGCAGGAATATCACAGAAGGGATACAGTGTTGTGTTGTTCCTTGGATGTCACACGGTTTTGGTTAATTCCATTGCTAAAGAATCTCATTTTAATCACTAAAATAAGGCAGAGTCTGCAAAACGTCTCCATCGTAAAGTTAGTTTTCCCTTTTGTAATCAATTTTGTGGGCTGGTACTTTGAAGTTATGCTTCTATCCTATTCCTTATCACCTTTCAATTTATTCATTAAAACACTTTTATGTCTGAATGGACTCACGATTTCCTATATAATTTAATGGGTTAGTTTTTATTATTATTATTATTACTTGAATTGGGAGTCTCACTCTGTTGCCTGGGCTGGAGTGCAATGGCATAATCATAGCTTACTGCACCCTTGACTTCCTGGGTTCAGGCTGTCTGTCTACCTCAGCCTCCCAAGTAGCTGAGACAGGCACACACCAGCAATCCCGGCAAATTTTTTGATTGTTTTGAAGCAACGAGGTCTTGCTATGTTCCCCAGGCTAGTCTTAAACTCCTGGACTCAGGCAGTCTTCTTGTCTCAGCCTCCCAAAGTGTTGGGATTACAAGCGTGAGCCACCGCACCAGCCATTATTATTTATTTTGATGTCTATGTTGTCCCTGATGGGGGACATCCTATGGACTGCCTATGGACCTCTCCTCCCCCTCTTTAAGCTCTGACTTCCCATGCCCTCTTAAGCAGATGCCTCTCAACCTGCCAGGGCTCTGGTTCCAACTCCAGATTTCCCTGCAGGGATGCCTGCCTTACTGTGCCCCACTAAAGGCTTTAGGACTAAATTACTCAGAAAGAGGAAAGAAGAGAAGAATGGGAAGGGGAGGAAAGGGAAGCAAGAAATGGAAAAACAAGAGGAAAAAAAGCCAAAGTTATAATGTTACAATATACTTATAGCTTTAAAATTCTGCAACTTACAAAAACGAATTTTCTCTTATATTTTCTCATTTTATATAAGGGAGCCAGCAAGACATTCTTAGGTCATTCATACCTCTATTTGAGCACACTGGTCAGAAGTTGCTTTCAAAATTCTTTTGAATAAATGTGAACGCTTGTCTTCGAGTGCTTCCCGGGTCTGAAGCAAAGAACATTGAGGGAGGATCTAGTCATGCTAAGGAGAGAAAACTAATGATGGATTTCTGAAAGGATTCTTTCAGAAGCCTTACAAGTATGCAATTTTAAATGTCTGTTCACTAAAGATAAAATAATAGAGCATGGAATAAATCAAAGTTCTTTTTGATTATGGAGAGAAAAACATTTCCTTTTAAGGTTATAGAACTGTTATGATGAAACTGACTTGGGGCCTCTGTATTTCCTGCTCTTCAGATGTATACTTTAACCCTCATCTGACCTCAGCGAGGCATATGTTGTTGAAGAAACCTGTCTGCACACTCTTCAAAAATGTTCAGATAGTCAGATAGGAAGGAGCCCAACCAAGGAGACTCAGCCTCCTGGAGTCTCCTGCCCCCCTGAATAATCTGCGGTACCACCTGGCATTTAAACACCCATAATGCCAAGTGACGTCACTCCTATTGCCATCTTATATTAATTCTCATGATTGAAAACATTTTATGTTTCTGCTTTGCTTTATTAACTAGACTGTAAACAATTTGATTGTAATCTGTTTAATGACTATTCTGTTGTTTTCTCTATCATCCAAAACAGCAATAGGTACGTAATTGTTAAATGAATGAACAAATGAATAAATGAATGAACTAATCAATTAACCAGTGAACCAATCAATTAATTAATTCAAGTATCTGGCATTACCCACACTTTTTTTTGTTGTTGTTTTTTTACTCTAACAGTCCTTGGGTTTGAGTTTTTCAAGAAAGAAAAAAATCTTGCTTTTAATGATTACATTTTCACTTGTTAAGTAACTTGCTAAAACTGTAACTTGTAATTTAAGCAATCAATTTTCCCTTTTCATGTCAGAAAATCATCATGAAACTCTTCAGCAACTCATACCTCTATTTGTACACACTGAGCACTTATCTGCTAAAGCAGATAAGAGATCATCCCTTATTTGTAAAAATTAAGAAACAATTTTAAAATGTAAAATTCCTATTTTGCTCCAAATAAAGTACTTCAGCCTCATCAGAAATTTGGGACCATTAATATAAAAGCAATACTGAGATATCTGAGGTGAATGCATAGCTTTACCAATCATAGAGTTTGTTTTTCTATCTTGTTTTAGTTATACTAGTTGTCTTTAACTAGGAGTTTAACACATCTTAAGAGTATTATTATTACATAGGTTATGAACATCTCTGCAGAACATAAATTAAAATACAGCATCAGCAAACAACATTTTGAAGCAACTCTGTATTTCTTCTTCTGAAGATAGCTCTGCACACATTTTAAAGGTGCAAACGATGAACTGTAATATGGCGTCTCTGACAGATACATGAAGGTGAACATTTTACACAAAAGCACTGAAAGCGTAACAATAAATGTTTTGCCCTTTTCCTATCAGTGACTACTAATAATAGTAATTGCATCAGTCAGTTGATAACTTGAGGATTTAATATATAAAACAGAGCCTCTTTCTCCATTCCCTCAGTTCCTTGCTTAAGACCCTCCAGTCCCCTTACTATGGTCTACCATGCTGGCCATGACAGGGCTCCTCTCTCTGTCCCTGAGCTTGTCTCTTACAACTCATGCCTCTATGTCTTTACCACATTCTCTCCCTGCTGGTGCATGCCTGGCCCTGGGAGAACCAAACTAGTCCCTGCATCTGGGCCTTTACTTTTTTCTATTCTTTCTACTTGGAACTACAGAGTGTGACTTGGTAGATGTGAAGGGGGTTCACTTAGCCACCTGTCATTTTGTATCAGCTCCCCCTACCTCAAATAAGTGTGCACTGTAAGTCAGCAGAGTATGATTTCTTTCACTCTGTTGCCCAGGCTGGAGTACAGTGGCACAATCATGCTCACCACAGCCTCAACCTCCTGTGCTCAGGCGATCCTTGCACCTCAGCCTTCCAAGTACCTGGGACTACAAGTGTTCACCACCATACATGCCTAGCTAATTTTTCCCCTTCTTTCCTTCCTTCCTTCCTTCCTTCCTTCCTTCCTTCCTTCCTTCCTTCCTTTCTTTCTTTCTTTCTTTCTCTTTCTATTTTCTTTTCTTTCTTTCTTTCTCCTTTTTTTTGTAGAGACAAGATCTCACTATATTACTTAGGCTGGTCTTGAACTCCTATGGTCAGGCAATCCTCCTGTCTTGGCCTCCCAAAGTGCTGGGATTACAGGCGTGAACTACTGCATCAGCCCAGAGTATGTTTTCTATGCAAAAGTTACCTTTAAAAAAGTTCCCTCAGTTTTCTTCCAACCAGGTTCCTGTTCCTGTATAGAAAGTCTGGAGACTGGATTTTAAAAGATCTCCACACAATGGCTCCTCACTGTGCAAGACTCAGGTCAAATGCCAACACTCAGAGAGGCATACCGTCATATTCTTCTTCCTCACTCTATCATCTTCTCCTTACTACGTTACTTGCTATATATTATATTTTTTATGGTACTGTCACTTTCTGAGATTAATTTATCTTTATCATGTGCATTCTACTTATCATTTATATTTCCCCAGTAGATTGTGAACACTTTGAGAGCAGGAATTTTGTCTGTCTTGGTCCCTATTATATTTTAGCTCTTTCTAGTCCAATACACACCTAGCACTCAAAATCTATCTGTTGAATTATAAAATACTATCTCTTTGCTTGACAAAACTGAATACATGTCCCAATTCTGAAGCAGATAACTCCAACAATAGTATTAAGCAATCGTATGACAATTTCAATTGCCCTCTAAATGGTATTTCTTTAGCATATTTAAATATTGCTCTATTTATATCCAAGCATTTTAAAATAAAAGCAAATGAGTAGGCTGGAAAACACAAAACTATGTTTATTAGAGCTTCAACTTGGAACGCAATTAGTCAAATGAGAAAGTCATCAATTTTCCATCTTTTTTCCTAGACCTGGGAAATGGTTTCACTATTCACCTCATTCATTGCTCAGGAAAGAAACTTAGAAGTCATGTGACCTAAACTACTCCCTCTCTCTTATCCTCTCCTCATCAATGAATCTATTAATTGTGCTTCCTAAATGTCTTTCCTCCACATTCACAACAGTGCTCACTTAAGTTTCAATCCTATCACGTGTCAATTAACTTGTACTCAATATGTTTCTGTTTCTGATTTGGAATACAGTATCCCATAGTTTGGTTTTAAAAACAAAAATATTTCTTACTTTAAAATGTAGTTCAAATTTTTCACCTTTTTGAAATATTTTAAAGGAAGAATTATGCTGGAAAATCAGAAAGAAAATTTTGGCTATTGTTATAATGTACAGATCTTTAGACAGATGTCTAGTACAACTTGCAATTTTTAAGAAAATACAATTTATTTCCTCAGAAGGTCAAAGAGATTCCTGAAATATATTAGTGTTTAGAAAATTTGATAGATTTTTCTAAATGACATAAGATATAATTGCATACAAAATTAAATTTAAAATATAATTTAAGCTTTTCTTATGTGTTAGAGATTTGGAAACTGTGAAGTTGTTTTGGTTTAATAATACAATAAGTACTGAAGAAAATGTTCTGGTGCTATTGGGTTGCAATGTAGTATTTTAAGAATCATTGTCAAATATTCCTTAAAAAACAATTGAACAGAGAAAATTACTTGAGGGTACTTTTCATGACAAAGGCAGACTAAATTTTATGTAATATTGAAAGACGTAATAGTAGTGATATGGAATTAAAGGCATTGTGAGAAATTCACATTGTTCAAATGGTGTAATTAAGCAGTTTCATAGTACTATCCCCTGCATATATATTATGATCAATTCTAGTTTTACCCCAAATTAGTTGTCTTTGAGCAAATAAACTAATTTTGAGACTTCTAGCTATTTGTGATATTAAAGATTATCATTATTTGTTTTTCTTGCACTTCTGGCAGTTGTTTACAAAACAGATGACTGAATATTTTTGATGGGCAGTAAATATATGGAAACCAATGGACTAGCTGAAATATTTTGTAAGTTTACACACAAATGAGTTGAAAACCTACTACTGTTATTTCAATTATCTGTAAAACGTACAAGGAGGATTTTGTTAATTGCTAAACACTCAGTAAAGTGATGACTTTCTTATTGTGGAGAAAGACTTTAGTGTAAGAGCACACAAAGATTAATATTATTTTCAGCAGTTGATTTGAAAACTGAGTTGATGTAAAAAGAAACACTGCACTCTACCAGTTAAGATCTGTTGTGCCATATAATGGAATTTGACAAGGCTGAAAAGATTTCCAGTCCTAATGAGTACTGTATAAATGCTAACAGGAATACCATGGGGAATGGCTGTGCTTGCCAGAATTGGATTTGGAAGCAGCAGGAGTCATATATCCTGGCAACCAGGGGCTGCTTGTTCTTTTAGAGTTTGAGACTTCAACAACAACGACGATGATACTATAAACAAAGACACACACACAACATCATACTTTAGAATCAATACATTTGGCTACTCCATCCCTGAGAACGTGATGTTCTTTAATACCTCCTTCTTGACCCTCTGTCCTCTGGCTTCCTTCCCCTTCACTCTCATCATCTTATTGTGAGGTCCGCCACATTTGCCTCCCTCCATGCCCATTCTCTCTCCTCATTGAACACTGCTGACCACTACTTCCTTCTAGGTTCTTAGACACCATGTTTTCCCCTTCTCTTCTTTGCTTCTCTGGGCATTCTGTCCTGGTTTCCTCAGCTGAGTCTTAGCTTGACTCCAAACCGCCTAAGTTTCCATCTCCTAATAGCTGATCCCAATGAGCCTCTTAGGCAGCCTTTGCCCAGTGACATTTCTCAGGTTCCCAGCCTCCCATTCCAGAATTCACCATTGACAGTCATTTGTTGAGCACTTAGTAAGTGCCGGGTTGTTGCCCACAGAGCTTCACACAAAGAATCCCATTTATACCTTACAAGAACTCAGTGAGGTAGGTATGATCAGCCCCATTTTCTCTGGATGAGAAAACTGTCATGGCTTTGGCCTTGGTCACAGTACTGGCTAGTGCACTCTCCAGTTTCCTCTTAACTGTCTCTCTGGGTCAGCTGTACAACTGACTTTGCTGCTCCAGATCGCCCCAGCTGCCCAACCTCCGTGAGCTAACTTGCTCACACTTGCGACCATCTACCTTGCTAGGTATTGTGCTTGTCCCATTCTTCCCACACCTTCCATATCCACAACTGCTTTAGCCTTTTGCCTCTCAATCCGTCCTTCATTCTGAGTTTGACAGGCCACGCTGATCCTACACAAATAAGGGCCTTCTTTACTTGTCCTTGAAATCTGTGTAGTCACCAAGATTTTTACCTTTGCACAGATCTCCTTAGGGACTCATTCCTTCTCATGGCTTTCTCATCACTTTCAACTATATCCTGCCTTGAGTGTCTCTCTTTCAAGCAGTCCTATCCTGCTCTGAGTCCTACTACTGAACTCAAAAAGGAATCCTGGGCACCTTTCTCTCTCTTTATAGCATCTGACAAAAAAACAAAACAAAACAAAGCAAACAAAAAACAAAAACCCACAAAATACAATGTCAGCTTTAATTTCTCAATGGCATTCGTTCTCTTTCTTTCTTTTTTCTTTTTTGAACTGAGTCTTACTCTGTTGCCCAAGCTGGAGTGCAGTGGCACTCTCATGGCCATTGTAGCCTTGACCTGCTGGGTTCAGGTGATCCTTCCACCTCAGTCTTCCAAGTAGCTAGAACTACAGGCACGCACAACCACACCCGGCTAATTTTTTGATTTATTGTAGAGACGAGGTCTCGCCAGGTTGCCTGCACTGGTCTCGAACCCGTGGGCTCAAGCAATCCTCTCACCTCAGCCTCCCAAAGTGCTGGGATTATAGACATGAGCCACCGAGCCCAGCCTTCTTTCTTTAAAATCAACTTTATTGAGGCTGGACACAGTGGCTCAGGTCAGTAATCTCAGCACTTTGGGAGGCCCAGGCGGGAAATTGATTCAGTTCAGGAATTTGAGACTACCTAGGTGACACAGAGAGACCACATCTCTACAAAACCATGAAAAAATTAGTTGGGCATGGTAGCTGTAGTTCCAGCTACTCGGGAGGCTGAGGCAGAAGGTTCACTTGAACCCAGGAAATGGAAACCACAGTGAGCCATGATCATGCCACTGCACTCCAGTATGGGCAACAAAGTGAGACCCCAGCACTAACCAACCAACAAACAAACAAACTATTGAGGAATAATGTACCTTGAGAGGTTTTGGCGAGGTTCTAGAAGGGGAGTGCATCTACTTGTATACCCTTGACCGAAGAATGGTCCTCCTCTATTGGCAAGGTTGTCCTCTTCGACTGATTGCACAGCTTTGGAAGGGACACATATGGAGCAGTGAGAGAAGAAGGGACACCCACATAGCCAGCCAGATTAATTGAATCAACCCTGGTGATCAATGGGTGACAGATGTCACAGCCAGATTGCCCTCACATCCAGGAATAATGTAAATACAATAAAATGCACTCACATGAAGTATACAGTTTGATGAGTACAATCAAATGTAGACAGACACCTGTAACAATCATGTCACTCATGATAAAAAGCACGTCCTTCACCCCAGGAATTTCCTTAGGCAGCTTGAGATTTGGGATTTGGAATGCTAAAACAGTAAGCATAATGCAAATATTCCCCAATCCAAAAACATCTGAAACTTGAAACACTTCTGTTCTCAAATAATCAGATAAGGGGAACTCAACATGTAATTTAATATGTATTGTTTGGAGATTTTTTTCCCCCATTCAGAATCATTCTCTGGAGATTCATCATTCCTGCCAGGCACAGTGACTTGTGCCTTGTAATTTCAGCAACTTGAGAGGCTGAGATAAAAAGATTGCTTGAGTTCAGGAGTTTGAGACCAACCTGGGCAACATAGCAAGATCCTGTTTATTTTCTTTCTTTTTTTCTTTCTTTCTTCCTTCCTTTCTTTCTCTTCCTTTCTTTTTTTCTTTCTTTCTTCCTTCCTTTCTTTCTCTCTCTCTTTCTTTCTTTCTTTCTTTCTTTCTTTCTTTCTTTCTTTTCTTTTCTTTTCGTTTTTTCAGGGTCTCACTCTTTTGCCCAGGCTAAAGTGCAGTGGAACAATCATGGCTCACTGTAGCCTCAAC
Organism: Tarsius wallacei; assembly: GCA_963574415.1. Lineage (NCBI taxonomy): Eukaryota > Metazoa > Chordata > Mammalia > Primates > Tarsiidae > Tarsius > Tarsius wallacei. The sequence continues at coordinate 30,595 of CAUYQG010149792.1, read as the reverse complement.
CTCCTGGGCTCAGGTGATCCTCCTGCCTAAACCTCACAAGTAGTTAAGATTACAGGCATATGCCACCATGCCAGGCTATTTTTTTTTTGTAGAGATGAGATCTCACTATGCTGCCCAGGCTGGTCTCGAACTCCTAAGTTCAAGAAATCCTCAAGCCTCAGCCTCCTGAAGTGCTGGGATTAGAGGTTTGAGCTACTGTGCCTGAGCTCAAGACCCTGTTTCTAAACCATAAATTAAGATTTTAAAAAAATGAATAAATATGGGCAACCCACTCAAGTCCCCTCCCACTTTGGGAGCTTTTCTGTCCTCTCAATAAATCCCACTTTAAAATACATACATACATAATTATTTTTTCTCATTGTTGCATAGTATTCCATGGTGCAGTTATACCACACTTTATTTAACCAATTAGTCACTGAAAGATATCTGCATTGCTTCTGATTCCGGGCTATTATAAACAAAACTTGTGTAAAACATTTTTTGTACAGTTTTTGTGTGAATATAGGTTTTCATTTCTCTCCAGAAGTCAATTTATGGGTCATATGATGCTTGCATGTTTTATATATATCTGCCAAACTATTTTCTAGAGTGACTGCACTATTTTATATTTTCATCATCAATGTATGAGCGATCCAGTTTCAACACAACCTCACTAGCATTTGATGTTGTTACTATTTTTTTATTTTAGCCATCTTTGATAGATTTGTAGTGATATCTCATTGTGGTTTTAATTTGCATTTCCCTAATGGGTAATGATGAACATTACTTCTTGTGTTCATTTGCCATCTGTATATCTTTATGTCTTTGTGTTATTTGTGGGTTATTTGTGTTTTTACTGTCGAGTTTTGAGAATTTTTAAATGTATTCTAGATGTCTGTACTTTGTCAGATATGATGTTTGCAAACATTTTCTCCAAAATTGTCTTTTCAACCTCTTAACAGAGTCTTTCACAGAGAAAACATTTTAGGATTGGTGAAATCCAATTTATCATTTTGTTTTTTGATCATGCTTTTGTTGTCACTTGGAACTTTTTCCTAATCCTAAATTCTGAAGCTTGTCTGTGATTTTTCTAGTCTTTCATAGTTATGTGTTTTACACGATAAGCCCATGCTCCATTTTGAGTTAAGTTTTCTATAAGGTATGAGGTTTAGATCAATAGCTTTGGGGTTTCTTTTTGTTTTGTTTTGTGTTTTGGCAATGGATATCTAATTCCTTCAGTACCATTTGCTTAAAAAGCTATTCTCCGCTTAATTGCTTTTGCATCTTTGTCAAAAATCAGTTGGGCATTTTGTATGGCTCTATTTTAGGGTTCTCAATCTGCTCCACTTATCTAATGTGTTTATCCCTCTGCCACACAGCCTTGATTACTATAGCTATAGCTGGTAGTCTTGATTCCTCTCTCTTTATTCTTCTTTCTCACAAGTATTAAACTAGTCTAGCTCTTTTGCCTTTCTATGTGAATTTATGAAATTTTACATAGAAAAATGTTATATAAAAAGTTTTCCTGGGATCCTGATGGAATGTATTAAGCCTATGTGTCAATTTGCCATCTTTCCTTTATTGAGTCTCCTAATCCTTTGACACGGTTTGTCTCTCCATTTATTTAGCACTTTGATTTCTTTCATCAGCATTGTGTAGTTTAAATATACAGATACTGAACATGTTTTGATAGATTTACACCTAAGTATTTCATTTTTTGAGCTAATGTAAATGGCATTGTATTCTTGATTGTGACATCCATGTGTTCATTGTTAGAATATAGAAATGCAATTGGTATTTGTAAGTTTGTCTTGTATCCTGTGACCTTGCTGAACTCAATAGTTCCAAGACTTCTATTTTGATGATTTCTTGGGATTTTCTACCTGAGAAATCATGTCATCTACAAATAAGGAGATGGTTTTGTTACTTCCTTTCTAATATTTATGTCTTCTATTTGCTTTTCTCATCTTTACACTGGTTTGAACTTTCAGTATTATGTTGACTAAGAGTGATAAGAAAGGACATTTTGCCTTGTTCTCACTCTTAAGGGGAAATATTTAGTTATTTTCCAATGAGTATAATTTAAGTTGTAGATTTTTAATAGATGCTATTTATCAGGTTCAAGAAGTTACCCTCTATTCCTATTTTTTGAGCATTTTATCATGAATATTTGGGGTTTTCTCAAATGCTTTTGCAGAGCTAATAATATGATCATATGATTTTCTTCTTTAGACTGTTAATATCATAATTAGATAAAAAAGTTTTGAATATTAAATCAGCCTCAGATCCCAGGGATTAACCTCACTTGATCATCATAGTCGTATTAATTTTGCATAAGTAATTGGGCAGTTCTCTCTTCTTCTGTTTTTTGGAAGAAGTCGTGCAGAACTGATGTGACTTTTGTCCTTAAACATTTGGTTGTTTCTTCACTGAAAACTACTAGGCCTGGAGATTTATATTTAAGGGGTTTTTAAGTTACAAATTCACTTTTCTTAATAGTTATAGTACTATTCAAATTCTCTATTTCATAATGAGTAAGTTGTATTAGGTTTGTGGTGTTGAAAGTTTAATCCATAAAATTTTATTTAATAAAGAATTTCACTTCCTGTGTCTATAACTTATCAAATATTTGTGTGTAAAGTTGTTAGTAGCATCCTCATATCATCTATTTGATGTCAGCAGGGTCTATATTATATCCCGTTTCATTTTTCATATTAATCATTATTGTCTTCTGTTTTTCTTTGTCAGTCTCAATAGAAGTTTTTCAATTTTAGTAAATTTTAAAAATTTTGCCAGGCATGGTGGTTCAAGCCTGTAATCCCAGCACTTTGGGTGGCTGAGGTGAGATAATTGCCGAGTCCAGGGGTTCGAGACAAGCCTGGGTGACTTGGTGAGACCTTGTCTCCACAATAAATCAAAAAATTGGCCAGACATGGTGGCACGCACCAGCAGTTCCAGCTACTTGGAAGGCCGAGGTGGAAGGATCACCTGAGCTCAGCAGGTCAAAGCTGCGGTGACCGTGAGCAGCCACTGCACTCATCTGGGCAACAGAGTGAGACTCCAACTCAAACAAACAAACAAACAAACAAACAAAAAACTATCACTTTGTTTCATTAATTTTTTCTATTGATTTTGTGTTTTCAGTTTTATTGACTTCTGTTATATCTTTATTTTCTTCCTTCTGATTGTTTTGAGTTTATTTTGCAATTTTTCTAAATTATTGAGTGGGAGTTTAGGTTATTGATTTGAGCCTTTTTCTCTTTTCTAATTAAGAATTTAATTATTTAAATTTCACCCTCAGCATTGCTTTAGTGATGCTTTTGCTTTGGTCACAGTCTGAGGAGGAAAGTATACAGCTCTTCATTGTGAAGCATAACGTTAGCTGTAAGGTTTTTAAAATAGATGCTCATTGTATCCTGTGAGTTTTGACACATTGTATTTTTCTTTTCATTCAGTGCAATCTATATTTTAAATTTCCCTTGAGACTTCCTCTTTGGTCCATGGATTATTTATGTATGTGTTTAGCTTCCAAGTGCTTGGAGGTTTCTCTGATATCTTTTTCTAATTCATTTCTAGTTTGAGTACACACTCTGTATGATTTCAATTATTTTAAATTTGTTGAAGTTTGTTTTATATAGCCGAGGATATGGCCTAGGGTATGAGCACTTGAAAGGAATATGTATTACACTGTTGTTGTTGAGTGAACTATCCTATAAATGTCAATCAAATCCTCTTGATTGATAGTGCTATAAAGTTCTTTTTTATCCTTGCTGAATTTTCTGTCCAGTAGTTTTACCAGTCGTTAGAAGAGGAGTATTGAACTTGTCAACTATAATTGTGACTCTGTACATTTTTCCGTTCAGTTCTACCAGTTTATACTTCACATATTCTACAACTGTGTTGTTTGATGCATACATATTTGTTATTGCCAGGCTTTCTATGTAGATCGACTCTTCTAACATTATAAAGTGTTTCTGTCTCTGCTAAGTTTCTTTGTTCTGAGGTCTAATACATATGATATTAGTATAGCCACTCCTGCCTTTTAAAAGTTATTGTTTGCATATTTTTCACTATGCTTTTATTTTCAACCTGATTATATTACTATTTTTGAAATGGGTTTCTTATAAATAACCTCATATTGATCCCTGTTTTTTAATCCAGCCTGTCAACTTGTGTCTTTTAATTAGTGTATTTAGACCATTTATAGTTAATGTAATTATTGATATGTTAGAGCATAAATCTACCAGTTTTTGTTTTCTGTTCCTTTTCTGTTTTCCATTTCTGTTTTTTAAATAATTTCTTGAATATTTTTTGGAATTCCATTTTATTTTATCTTTATTGATTTTTAGTGTATTTTTTTGTACAACTACTTTTTTAGGTTTTTTTGGGGGGACTCTTGAATATTTTTTTTTCTTTTCTTTTAATTTTTTATTTTAAAGATGTGGGGTGCACTTCAGGATTAGGTGTACAAATGTTCATTATGCAGGTACCCTTGTTGATGAGGTGTGTCCCCCCTCTTCCCCAAGCAGATTCCCACTACTGCCAATCCCCCTTCCCCACTCCCTTCCTGGCAGTTTCCCACTACTGCCAATCCTTTTCTTATAGTATTACAATAATTGTTCAAGGTCTGCTTATGAGTGAGAACATGTGATACTCAGTTATTTGTTTCTATGAAAGATCACTCAGTACTATGGACTCTAAGTCCATCCAAGTTGCTGTGAAGTTCGTGATTTTGTTCATCTTTATGGCTGCATAATATTCCATTGTGTATATGTACCATTTTTTTTTTTTTTTTTTTTTAATCCAGTCCTCTTTCGATGGGCAGCACGGTTGGTTCCGTGTTCTTGCTACTGTGAACAATGTTGCGATAAACATATGTGTAGGTCTCTTTTTTATAGAGTGATTTGAGTTCTCCCAGGTATATTCCCAGTGGGGGAATTGCTGGGTCATATAGAAGGTTGATTACTTTTTTAGTTTTAACTATAGATATTAGCTTATTCCATTTTACTGTTATTATTTTACCAGTTCAAGTGAAGTATAGAAATCTAATCTCCTTTTACGATACTTTACTCTTCTCCATTTATGAAGTAATCATCTTAAACATTTTCTCTTGTTCACTTAGAACCACACCCAAACAATTTTATAATTTTTTGCTTCAGCAATCATACATAATTTAGAAAATTCAGGAGGCAAAGGAAAATCTATTCTCTTTACCCATAATTCTGATTACTGTCTTCTTCTTTTTTTATCTTCTAAGTTTCTTTCTTTTTACATTTTTTTTCTAGAGCTTTCTCTAATCATTTTTGTGTGGTAGGTATACTGGTCACAGATTGTTTTACTGTTCCTTAACTTATGAAACTGTATTGATTTCCCCTTTATTCCTGAAGGATATTTTCACTGAAATTAAGATGTAGAATTCTAGGTCGGCAGTTTTTTTCCCTCAGCGTTTCAAAAATGATGTGTCACTTCGTTTGGCCTCCATGGCTTTTGATAAAAAACTACTATCTTTCAAATTACTTTTCCCCTATAGGTAAGGTGGTGTTTCTCTTTTGCTGCTTTCAAATATTTTTCTTTCTTCAGTTTTCAAAATTGTGACTATAATAAGTCTTAGTGTAGATTCCTTTGGGCTTATACTTTTTGACATTCTCTCAGATTTTTCAATCTACAGATTTATGAATATTGTTCCTTAGCCATTATTTCTTTAAGTACTTTTTCAGCCATACCCTCTTTCTTTTTTTCCTTCTAGAACTCTGACACGAATGTTAGTTCTTTTGTGGTAGTCCTATAGGTTCCTGAGATTTTGTTAATTTCTATTTCTAATTCATTCATATTAGGTAATTTCATTGTTCTGTTTTTAAGTTCACTGATTTTTTTCTCTATTCTCATAATCCATTGTTGAGTTAACCCACAAGGTTTTGTTTTTTTTTTAATTTTCATTATTGTATATTTATTAGTTTTTCAGATTTTCAAGTTCTTTAATTCCTTCCTCTGTCCTACCAATTTACAGTTGAGTCCATCCACTGAGGATTTTTTAAAATTTTTGGTTATTGTATTTTTCACTTATAACATTTCCATTTCATTCTTCTTTATATCTTTTATTTCTTTGCTAAGATTTTCTACTTTGCTAAAGATTTTTTTCATTTGTTTCAAATATGTTTGTAGTTGCTTATTGAAATATTTTTGTGATAGATACTTTAAAATCTCTGTCAGATAATTCTCACACCTCTATTATCACAGTGTTGGCATCTACTGTTGTCTTTGATCACTCATTTAAAAATCTTCCTGGTTTTTGGTATGATGTTTTTCCATTGAAACTGAAACATTTTGGACATTATGCTTTGAGAATCTGGGTCTTATTTAAAACTTCTGTTTTAGCTGACTTTGATGATGCTCTAGCAGGAAAAAAAGAGAGAATGATACCTCATTACTGCTAGGTAGGAATAATAGTTCAAATCCTCTACCTGGCTTCTTTGATACAAAAGGGGAGAGAGCCTCATTACTGCTGGTAGAAATGACAGCTCCAGTTCCCTACTAGGCCTCCACTGATATCTCCCTGGCTGAGATGGATAGGAGTGTCTTGTAACTCTTTTCCACAGACCCTCTACCGACACCACAGAAGGAGTGTTCTCTTTCCCACTGAGGAGTAGTGAAAGTCACGATTCTCCAGTAGCCTTCCACTGATGCTGAGGAGAAGTGTGGGGGGTTAGGCTCTTATAGCCCTACGGGGATAAAAGTCCAAGGTTCCTACTCCTGCTTGACCTTGTGTGATATCACCCTGGCAAACACCTATAATGAGGTGTTTAGTCACCTCATTATAGCCTGATGAGGGTGGAAATCTAGGTTCCCCATTTGACCTCTGCTGGCATTGGTGGGTGTGGGCAATATTTTTTACTCAGGATGTTTGGCTGGAGTAGAACAGTTATTGTTTAAAAGTTTTCTGTTTGATAGGCTGCTCCTTCCCTGCTCCTTTGTCTGGAGAGCAGGGTTTTACTGGGGTTTTTTTTCTTTTTCCTGTGCCAATGGGCATGTCTAGGTTGCTGATTTTTTCAGCTCCAAGTTTGAGAATTCTGAGGCAAGAATGAAACTCGGGGATCTTATTCCATGTCACTTCTCAGCTCTTGAGATCCGTGGTTGATTCGATTTCTTCTCTCTATCTGCTAGAATCTTCTTTTGTTTGTTTCATATATAAGGTTTGTAGCTGTACTTAGTAGCAGATACAGGAAAACATACATCTAATCCATCTTCTCTGAAGTAAAATTTCTCTCATTCTTTTTTGACTTGCCTGTAGGACATTTCCCTTTTGGAAATGAGCCCTCTCATCCTTTCAAAATTAACTTAGTCATTTATGGAGACACAAACTAGGCCAATGCCTTGACCCTTTCCTGAGCCATACCCTGGGTTATGGGGAGACAATGACAGGAATGTCATGTTTGTTTAGGTGACTCTGAAAGAAGAGACCTGAACCCATTTCTCCTGCATGTGACTCAGGAAGGCAGAAAACCTCCTAGATACAAATGACTGTGTGGGAGCTTGGGGGATACATCCTGGAAAAAATAAAATATTGACAGGGTGCCCTAGGCTTGTCTCAAGCCCCAGCAGTAAGATGCTGTTGTCCTAAGAGGAGCGTGTAATTCAATCAGCAGAAGTGAAGAGCTTTTGTGAATGGCAGCAGTGGTGACCAAGCAGTACACTGCACCAACATGTGCCACCTCATGTTCTGCTACTATTGAGAAAAGACAATGTGAACCAGCTTCCCTCATCTCAGAACTTGACTCTTTTATGGACTTCAGTTGCAACTTCAAGAAGAAGGGCAGGGGAACTAAATACAGTGAAACTGAATTTCTGCCAGTTTAGCAGAAGAGAGGCTCAAAATAATTAATTTTTAATATTAAAAAAATATATTTAATATTTTTTAAAAAAGCAGAATGAGAGTTCTTACACAGGGACCTGAGAGGCACACGCAGTATTTCATGCTTTTCCTACGCTCACCTGCTCCTATATATTTATTTTTGAGTTGGGGTCTTACTCTGTCACCCATGCTGGAGTGCAGTGGCACCATCATGGCTCACCACAGCCTTGACCTCCTAGGTTCAGGAAGATCTACCTTCAAGCCCAAATGAGTAACAATTTCCTTCCTGAATATACTTTCTCAGTCTACTCAAGTTCAACAAAAATTCTCTTTGAAATCCTTTTTACACTCACGGCTTCTTGACATAATTTACCTCTTAACCGTTCTCCATTTGTGAGTTGTTTTGTGCCAAATTAAATGCCTGCTAGATCCTTGGCACTGTTTTGGAGGCAGGGATTATAATAGAAATATCTAGCCATAGATAGGCACTAACTTTAAACATTCTGAGTGGGCATCTGACCGACCATCCAGCACTCTGATCCTAGGGATAGAGTGTCAGCCATGGCTGGGGATATGCCAAATATTCCTAGGACAATCCCATCCTCAACCTCCAACCTGGTCACATCTATATGAGAGAAAAAAAAGGCAGTAACATAGAGAGATATCACCACATCTTCAGCCCCAACTATGGTCTGTCTTAGGCTGTTTCAGTTGCCCATTGCTAGGTAACAAACTACCCCAAAGCTCAGTGGCATAAAATATCTACAATATTATTTTCCTTGTAAATTCTGTGGGTCAGAAATTTACACAATTTTCTCTCAACAAGAAGAACTAATTTCTTTTATATGATTTCTTTTTCTTTCTTTCCTTCTTTTTTTTTTGAGTTGGAGTCTCACTCTGTCACCCAGGCTGGAGTGCAGTGGTATGCTCACAGCCATCGCAGCCTTGACCTGCTGGGCTCATGCGATTCTTCCGCCTCAGCCTTCCAAGTTGCTGAAACTACAGGCACGCACTACCATGCCTAATTTATTTATTTATTTTTTTGATTTATTGTAGAGACGATGTCTCACCAAGTTACCCAAGCTGGTCTCGAACCCCTGAATTTAGGCAATCCTTTCGCCTTGGCCTCCCAAGGTCCTGGGATTACAGACTTGAACCACTGCACTTGGCTCTGTTATATGATTTCTGAAGTCTCAGCTAAGAATATAGCTGCGGGTGATAAGAGTGGCTGGGAATTTGGATCAGGATTCTTCAGGTACATCTTTGCCTGGCTGAAAAGATTTGAACGGCTTGAGGATCTTTGGCTCTTTCTTTCATTTGCTTTCTCTCTCTCTCTCTCTCTTTCTCTGTCTCTCTCACACACACACGCGCGCACGCGCGCACACACACACACACACACACCCCTTCTTTTCAGCCTTACCAGACAATTCATCTTTCCATGTGGCTTCTCCAACATGTGGCCCTTTGTGACCTAATCTCAGAAGTCACAACACATCACTCTGGCCATATTCTCTTGGTCAAAACAGTCATATGCCCTCTCAGATTCAGTAGGAGGGAACACAGACCCCCAACTCTTGCTGTGGAGAATGCCAGTGAAACTACAGCCATGTTTTAAAACAATTGCAGAAGCTCTCAGTCACTGCCTGAAGCCAATCTATTTCCCTGTCCCTTACTCCATTTGAGGACAGACAATCTGCCTGGATTATAGGAAAACTTATTGCCAAAGTTCTTACTAAAATGTCACTTATTTCCACCCTGGGATCTTTCCAAAACATGCCTTTTTTATTCCATGATCTAGTATGACATCCTCGGTACAAGTTTGTATGTAACTAAATTATTATATCTTCTGCTTTCTTCAGTTAGTTCACCTCTTGTTCCACTTCCAGACTTGACTCCTGACCCCATGTCTTACCTTTCTCTGTATTCGTTCTGGAGACACAATTCTTTCCAAAAGAAACTTCTGTATCCAGCTAGGCACAGTAGCTCAAATCTGTAATCCCAGCTCTTTGGAAAGCAGAGGCAGGAGAATTACTAGAGGCCAGGAATTTGAGAATAGCCTGGGCAACATATCAAGGCCCCATCTCTAAAAAAGTGTTTAAAAATAGCCAGCTATGATGGTGCATGCCTGTAGTTCCAGCTGCTTGGGAGGCTGAGGCGTGAGGATCACTTGAACCAAGGAGGTCAAGGCTGCGGTGAGTCATGACGGTGCCACTGCACCCCAGTCTGGGTGACAGAGTGAGACTCTGCCTCAAAAATAAAAAAAGCAGTTGCACACCAGAAAAAAGACGGGTATTCTTCCAGCTTCACATTGCTTCTTGACGTTATTCTTTGACTTCCATGTAAATCTCTCTTTTGAGAATAATGCCAACGAGTTCTTACTAGCTGCCCCCAACTCAGTGCTTTTGTCCACCAACTTCAAGTCAGTTTCCTCTGAACAACTCCTGCAGTCTTCCTGCCTCACAGTGATCCACCCAATGTCCTTAGTCTCACAATTATAACTCTTTTCTACTCCAATGGCCTCTGCCATCATTCACCTTCAGTGACCAGAGATATCCCTTTCCTAGACGAACCCTTTCCCTCTTTCCTGTTGACATCATCATCTACTCCAGTTTTCACATAGAACTTGTTTACTTCCTCACCTTCAAGTATCCTTCCGCACCTTCTCCTTATCCTTTTTTTCTCTTTTGAAGCTCTCTCTTTGCCTCAAGCTACTAACCTGTAATCCTCCTTCATTTTACTAAAACACTTCTTCAATGATCAGTAGTAACTACTATTTTTATGATGTCCATGTGCTTTCAATAACACCAATGCTTTCCTTTTTTTTTTTTTTTAAAGATGTGGGGTACAATTCAGGGTTAGGTATACAAATGTTCATTATACAGATACCCTCTTTTTTGTTGTTTTTGAGTCAGAGTCTCACTCTGTTGCCCAGGCTGGAATGCAGCAGCATGATCATGGCTCACACAGCATTAACCTTCTAGGCTCAGGTGATCCTTACACTTCAGCCTTTCGAGTAGCTAGGACTACATGGGCATGCCAAGACGCCTGGTTAATTTGGTTTTTTTAAATAATTATTATTTGTAGAGACAAGGTCTTACTGTATTGCCTGGGTTGATCTCGAGCTCTTGACTCCAGTGATCAAAGTCCTCACCTTCTCAAAGGGCTAGGATTACAGGCATGAGCCACCACACCTAGTCAATGCATTGTATTCTATAATTTGCATACATTTTTATGATCTTTTTTTGGTATCAGGTGACACAGAATAACCCTTCCCTGAGATTCTCTTCTGAGACTGAACTCCTCAAGGAGTTTGTCCTGAACCTTTTATGATACCAATTTTTTGGCCGGACATGGTAGTTCATGTCTGTAATCCCAGTACTTTGGGAGGCCAAAGCAGGAGGATTGCTTGAGGTCAGGAGTTTGAGATGAGTCTGGACAACATAACAAGATCTCATCTCTACAAAAAGTCAAAAATATTAGCTGAGCATGGAGGCGTGTGCCTATAGTTCCAGCTACTCCGGAGGCTGAGGTGGAAAGATCAGCTGAGCCTATGAAATTGAGGCTGCGGTGAGCCATGACTGTGAACATGCCACTGCAATCCAACCTGGGCTACCGAGTGAGATTCTGACTCAATCAATCAATAAAATAAATTTTCCCATCAGTATCTTCCTCTGTCCATCCCATTCCTGTTGTTGGTATTGCTTTTGGTTCACTGTGTCCTCCTCCCTCACTGCCTCTTTTTTTCCTCTGTCAATTTAGACTCGCTGGGTGATTGCATCTACTTCCTTGGTTATAGCTTTCATTTGCACATGGGCAATTCCCAAACCTTTAATTCTTGCTGCAAACTCTGCCCTGAACTCTGGACTGACATTTGCAATGACATATTGAGTGCACCTTTCCAACGGGATGTCTTTTAAATATAAACATTGTAGTCCTCTCGACGACCACCGACCGCACCCCCACCCCCGCACTCACCCGGTGGGTGACGTTACCAAAACAATCTGCATGTAGGAAGTAAGAAAAGTGGTGGCTAATTCTAGAAGAAAATAAAACAAATGTGAAAATTTAGTCCATGTGCTGCTAAGCTGTCCTGGGCAGGCAGAGTGCTTGATAGACACTGATGATCAAGTTCAGAATGGATCAAGGTCAAAACCTCCAGGGATGGGCAATTTGTTCAGCTGCTCTATCATACTGGAAATGCTCTTCAAGACTATCACCTCTCTTTGTTCTTATTTTAAGCTCTGCAGGCAACTTTCTGATTCATAATTAGATCCCCCTTGAACAAAAAGCCAGACGTCTGTTACTGTGACTGGGATATAGCCATTGTATACTCATAAATTGGCAATCTAGTTGGTAAATGATTCTCTCGTCAGTTTGCTTGGTGTGAGTCAGTTCTCCAGAGTTGGTGAACTCTAGGTGAACTGTTCAGATCAAGTTTCTGGATCTGCAAAAACTGAAGACCAGACTCTGGACTGTGGGGACTGAAAATAAACCATGAACTTGAGAGGTGAGGCCCACAACAAAAGAGGTCAGGGGACCCTTCTTGTGACATATTTTTAGCTGTACACACTTTGTTTTATGTGTCTTTGTCTTACACGGTGCATACCACAGGGCAAGACATCAAAAAGTTGAATACTTACTCATTATCTGACCTCAGACATCCAATGGTATCCAAAAGAACAACATTCAATGCATCCAAACAATCTCTCAGTCCCACAAGATGAATACTAGGAGACCCATACAGAAAGGAGACAATAGAAACTTAGAACAACAACAACCACAAAATAGCGCATGCAGTGGCAAAACCTTTAGCAGCCTAAAGAATGGTGTTCCTACCATTTACTGAGTGTATTTTGTGTTGTATGCTTTGCATATTTAAGTATTTCAACATCTTGTGAGCTGCATCGTTTTATGCCCATTTTACAGTTGAGGAACACATCACCAAAAGGGTTTAAATAACTTGCCCAGGGGACTCAAATAGTAAGTGGCAGAAGTAGACTCTGTGCTAAGACTTTTCAACTGCAAAGTCAATGCTCTTTAACACAGCAGAGGTTTGTTGTTTTGCTATTAACTGTTCGAACCATAGGTCTAAACTGTCAAAGTTTATATAAATCTAGATTTCGATTATACTGTTTTTAACTGCAAATAGCCACCCTTAGATGTAGGCTAAATGCTTTGATCTCTTTGGGAATTCCAAATGGAATCCTCAGAAGAAAATGACATTAAAAGAAAAAAGAATGAGTGCATGTAACATAATTAGCAACTAAGTGTCTTTTCGTTTATTCAAAAATAGTTTTGTAAAACAATCTATCATCTCCTATTCCTTTAACCAATGCCACCTTTTATTGAGTAAATTACTGGAGAGTTTTCAAACTTTTTTGACCACCTCCACAATAGAAAATAAAACGTTCATTTTGACGCAGGACACTAGTACATGTAAATGTACATCTATGCACTGTGTGAGTATGTGAAATTAAAACTAGACTCACTGAGTTATGGGCTCTGATTTACTCTGCTCTATTCTATTCCATTTTGTTAAGGAGCGTTGATCATAACCCACCATACTGATTTCATGACGCATCAGTGGGTCAAGACACACAATTTGAAGAGCCTTGGCATGTGGGAGGAATGTTTTAGTAGAAATGAGAACACTGCGTTCTTTGCTAGCTCTACCTTTGAATGTGAAAATTTTGCTCTCGACTGCAGACCAAGGTGACGAAAAGGGATCATCTCCAAGGTCCCTGTTATAGTCTATCATCAAGGACTTTCCACCTTCACACAGGTGATTTCTCCCCATCAGGTAATCAAAACAGGCAGCACATTTTCCCCTCGTTGAAGTACCAACAGCCCCCACTTGTTTCCATTCCTAAGGGGTTGCAGTGCTATCAGCTGCGCAGCCCAGGGGCCTGATTCCATCCACAGATGCTGTTTGAACTGTCAATCCCAGCAGCCAGTGTGATTAGGCATGTCAGTCCCGAGGGTCCAGCCCAAGGCAATATAACCTTGCAGGGGTAAGCAAGTGAGCACAGTGTTAATAGTAACATGAATTTCTAGTGACATCTGTTGTGTCTATAATGCCCCATCCCATCAGAACTAAGCCATAACAGATCTATTCTGAATTTAGAACAAGTTTTCTGCATTTGGAAATGGAAGCTCTGACTTATTATGTGGGAAAATTTCTAAACCTCCTGAAAAGAGAGAATAAACTTTCCAGTGTATTAAAATAAGAGAGAAAATTAAAATGCACAACACTAACTTGCAGAGAGAAAGGGGTCCCTGTCTCTAATCCCTACATGATTTAGAAAATCAAAAGATGCTCAGAACTTTAGGGTAAATTCTTCCTAAATCAGAAAGATCATTATCTGTAAAATTTCTGTGCATGTACTAAATAAACATACCCTCCTCTCACACACTGTTATTAAGTGAAGAGTCCCAAATGGGGAAGTCTTCATAGTATATCTAATTAAGGAGTTAACACTGGACACACATGTGTCTTAAGAGGTGTAAGAAATTTACATTTTTTACTCACAGAATTCCTTACAGGGCATCTATCTCAGTAGACTACTAGAAAAATCAACATAGAACCATTGTGGACTTACCATCTCCATTGGGGGGGGGGACGTAATGCTCCAAGCATGCTTTCATTTCATTGCACAGTTTTCACTGCAGCATCAGATACTTTTTTAAAAAAGTAAACCTGGGTGAAGCAGGTAGCGTAGGTTAATAAATAGAAATCACAAAGAACTATTAGTATGATTACCTCCAAAGATTAAAAATTAGATGCGCAAAGATGACAGCCAACATTTTAAACACAGAACAACAGTAGAGAGAAGTACACATTAAGGTAGCATTCAATATTTTGCTTTAAAGAATTACTTCACATTCCTATTGGCAATTAAATATTTAATAATGATAATCTTGTCAATTATCTTGCACCAGAATTCATCCTTTAACACTAATTTTTACAGTCGAGTTGACACCTTAAGAAATACTTAAGCTTGTTCAACGTGTTCAGTGGTACTTGCCAGTCTGTACAATATTACGTGTTAAAATTTGGGGAATTTTTTTAGTATTAATATTGTAATAACATAGAAGCCATCAATCCAGGTTTCATAGTTTTATTGAGTCATTTTCAGTTTTAATTGTCTATGATAAGTACAATTGTTACTGACCACAATTATGAAGCTCTGCTGGTACTATAAAGAGCAGATACAAAGTTGACTACCATGCATTACACACACACACACACACACACACACACACACACACACACACACACACCAGATTTTGCATACTTCTGCATGCAAACAATGTGATGCTATTGCAGGAAATGTACTTTCCTTTTTCATTAAAAACACAATTAAGCACAATTAGTCTGGATTTTGTTAAGCTATCACTGATTCAGATAAACCTGAGAAAGCTCAAAATGTCAAGTAACACTGTTTCCATACCGTTCATTCAATGGCACTATCAATCAAAAAGAAATCTAGTTCAATTATCTCTATTAAAATCACAGATAATATAAAAATAAACATTTTTTGGCAAAGCACTAAAACATACTATAATTCAAATTCACAAATTTTGATATGTAACATACATTTACCTTCATATTAACTTGTGATGATGTGTATAATACAATGTACAACAGAATAAAAAACTGTAACAGAATTCAGCAGCCAAATAATATACAGTCATCACTATGAAACTTGGAATTAAAGTTGTCAACAGAACAAAGAAAACATTAAAATCAATAGCAGTGTTGAACTTGCTGGTAGTGTGCTACTTTAAAATTCCACCTTGAAGAAATTAAGATTATACTATTTCACTTTAAGAAGAAACACAATGCAAACATTTGAGTCGAATAAAGCAGCTTGCACCAGCTGCTTTTTTCTCTATTTACCTAAGGATTTTCCTTAGATTCTAATGCTGTATCTATAATGCCCATCCCACTAGACTTCTAAAACATGAGATCAACTTTGAATGCAAGATAAGACTTTTGCATTTGGAAATGAAAGCTTTAACCATATTTGGGGGCAAAACTCTAAGCCTCCTGGAAAGACAAAATAAACTTTGCTATAATATATACATGAAATGTAGATAATACACACCCCATCCGGCCAAGATTTTTATATTCACTACTGATCTTATGATAGTCTGACACCAAATTGTGTCCATATAAGAAAAAAACCCAAACAAAAAGGTAAACATGCAAAAACATTTCTAGGGAAAATTAATCACTTGTATCATGAAACATTTTCATATTTTAGCCAAAAAAACTGAAGACTTAAATATTTCAAGATACTGATATTTGAAAAGCATATAATACACAACTCTCATTTTACCTATGTACCATATATTATGTAAATTATACCAGCTTGACATATTAATATTATACATTGTAATAAATATAATTACATCAGTATGTTGGATCTTTCAAGAAAAATTTTTAACCTGTACAACTGAAGAACCGAGAGTTTCATCAATAAATACTATTACAATAGTTACAAATTGACCAGCAAAGTTAAAGCATCAAGAGAGCCTAACTCGTATCACATCTTTTAAGTATTGTCATTAGTCAAATTCCAGCTGCTATAAGTATTGACATCTATACTATCCAATGACAGTTTAGTGTCCTGTCTGAGTAGACTAAGACGACTTACAGACTTACAGCTAGCTCAAAGGTCCACATCACAATTGGTGACACAAGAATTTTTCAGCCAAGGACTGTATTAAAGAATTATGGTAGCAGACTTCATGCACTCCTGTCCACTTTTCATACTTTATCATATTTCCTCAATGACAAATGGATGTCATCCAATCTTTCGAATCCATGACGAGTGGTCTTAAAATGGTCAAGAGTCACACAGCTGGCTGAGTGGCAATGTCATAGTTTTCGCTCTGAATCTTGATCGGCATGCTCTATTTCTTCTTAGTTTGTCTTCTATCATTTCAGTGTAAACGCAGATTGATGTACAAAGAGTCAAAGATGCCAATTCAACACCTTGTACTTGGCATGAGAATATTTTCGTAGTGTGAAATTTAGTTAATTCGTAAGTCCTATAATTTAGCTGCTCTTTTATCCAAATGCCAACAGCTTTCTGCCTTTACTCTTATGTATGTCATCATATGACATGAATCAGCTTTTGAGCCAGCAGATCACTGCTTCAGCCTGACTCTCAGTATGTTCTCATCATTTGCACAGATTTTCCCAGAGACTTCTTTTGGCCTGGAAGGAGTTGGCAAGATCATTCTTGTTACTATTTGGCATGCATTCACATGTCACCAGTGTCCATATGTGATGTACAAAGCTAAAGAAGAAACACTTTAGAAAGAGCATGCCAAGTCGTAAAAGTGCATTTCTATGCATTATCCACCTCCTTACTGGATGCAAACTCCCAGAGAAAGTTCTCTGGAAGCTGAAACAATGTACTTAACACATATTCTAAACCAGGCTGGGCATCTCGAGACCTAAAAGAAAGAAAACTACAGTAAATGGTGAAGAAATATTATAGAAATATGTATCATTAGTCTGCAATTTCAAGTACAATACAGGCTTTGTAATTTCCATCTTGGTCAGTTTAATGATATTGACCTTGTCTCACTGAACCTATGTCTGACAGAGTCAATACAGTAATGATATATTTTAGATTGTCTTTTAGGATTCTAGAACAGATAATGTCATATGAGTCTGACCAAGTGAGAACATTGCCAACCCTCTCTTTCCTCAAAATGAGGAGGTATGCTAAGTTTCTTTTTGATTTGGATTCTATAATCCTGTACATTAAGATTGAACATGTAAGAAGAACCACTGTTTAGGAAGGCTAAATACAGCTCTTTTTCATTGGTCTCAGTGGCTGGAGATTGGGTAAACTGAAGCAACTCTCAAGGTCTCACAAATCTTCAATCTACCCGGGCACTGCAAGAACTGAAATCAAGCCCTGTATTTCCCATCATTAGTTCCACAGGGCACTAAGAATTTTTTCCTTGTCTTAACATACAGCTCCATATTGCTTTACTTGTAAGGTGCTTTTAAACAAATGATTCCACCATCAGTTGCAAACTCTGATGATGACTTTATGGGGGCTGGGTTTCAAAATTAAGTATCCCGTTGACACTGGATTTGTTTGGGTTTATTAGTTACATTACCTCACCTCATTATTCTCATCATAAAGAATTTGACCACTTGAAGGGCTAGAAATGCAGCAACTCAATATTCATTGAAAATTATGATTCAAGTTGTTGAAGCATTATACAAATGTTTCATTAACAACTGACAGAGAGCAAATATAAAAGAAAACTGACCAGTTATCACTCTATTAATAAATTGATTTGTACTTGACTTTTCAGTGCTGTGGTACCTTAAATATTTAAGTTTAATTCCCCATATTTCTCTCTCCATGTATATGACTCTTTTCTTTAAATATTAAAATATTAGATTCATTAAAAGATTATAGCTTCCCATTCTATCAGTGTAACCTATACAAATTCTGCTTACTTCTTCTTTTCATATTGTGTTTAATGTTTTCAAATACTTAGAAGACGCACAAAGAGCCTTTTACACCATGATTCAAATTTAAACTAAAGTCCTCATTCTCAAATGTCTTCTGCCTGTCCCCAGGGGCCTCACACATTTGAAAGTATACTTGCAGGCTATGCATTGTGAATGACAGTCGACCACTCCTTTTTTGAAATAATATTCTCTAGCCAACTTCTTTTGATTCACTAACAGTTATTCAACTTTATTCAAATTCTGGTCTGTCATTTATTTGTGATGTTTTAAACTGTTTTTACAGATGTGAGTGAGCACTTGTTCTGGAACACAAACAAAGTCCTAGGGCATTGCACAGCAGTGGTGCAAGTAAATTCTTTTTTATCACAGAAAGTTAAGAGAGAGTTCATGGTGTTTGCAAGGAGAATACTTGTACTTTAATTATTTTCAGTGTATTTTACCAGGCTCCCCCTGCCAAACACTTAGTACCCAATATATAGTGAGCAGTTTTCCAGAAATAACTGGAAAACAATCATTTTTCAGGCTTTTAAACCCATTGACTTTACTTTTCTATTCAATCCCTTAAAGAAATTCAGTCAGCTATCTATGCTTATAAGATACCGAAAAAGACAGCCAACTCAGAGATCTGTTCATCTGATAACTGCAGAGCTGAGCTTAGCATTTTGTTTTACTATGCTTAGTATTTGTGAGAATGTAGATTTTCAATTTGTTCTTAGCATAGATTACTAAAAGCAATAAAGGTTAGACAAATCACAAGCTCAAGTTTCAGGCAGTTAGTTTTCTTGAAGAAATTACTTCTATCAAAATAGCCCTAGTACTCATCTGCACACACACTTTAAAGAAAAAAAAAAACTTGTAAATGTTAAAAGCAGAAGAGAAAGTAAATGTTTAACTAGGTAGTATTCTTTTATTATGCATAGTTCTAGTCAGAAGAGACTTTGGAAGCAAACTCAAACAAGCTAGGTGTGGATGTGGGCATTTCTTTTCTTCGTTTTTTTTCCTTCCTAACTTATTACTTTCTTGGTTTGAATCTTCCCTAACCTTACTAGTAACTTAAAGAGGGGGCAAAAATCAATTAGTTCTGTTAAGCATCCTACCATGACACAAAAGTGAGATGTCTGGTGATTCCTGTGCCTTCACAAGCTAGTATCTCCATTCTGCTTGAACTCAGATAAAATATTGAGGGTCATGTCTTCACTCTTGGACTGCAGATTCGCCTCGCTTCTTCTGGAAGCCTTCCTGGTCGCTCGGGAGAGTCTCCTCCTGAAAGTATCTCCCGCCAAGAAATAGAGAATGGGGTCCACACAACTGTTGAGACTTGCTAGACCTCTGGTCACCTGATAAGTGGCATAAACCCTGTCATTGAAAACACACATTGTTGGGGTCTGAAAATCCAGCCGGGCCCTCAAGTTCATGGTTTTCATCACATGGAAAGGGATGTAAGACACAGCAAAAACAGTCAGCACGATAATCACCAGGTAAATGGATTTCCTCCTCAGAGGAGAGTTGTCCAAGTCTTTGTAAATCAAAGCTCTCACAATTAATCCGTAACAGCCTAGAATCAGCACCAAGGGGACACAGAACATGGCTACGGTCGTGCACATGCTATAGATGAAGTAACTTCGCAGGTACTCGTCCGAGGTGGTGTCGTAGCAGGTGACGGTATTGTTTTTCCGGACCTCGGTGCCTGAGTAGAAGAGGATGGGGGAGATGGCCACCACCACGATGAGCCACACCAGCACGCTGATATAGACCGCGTTCTTCTTCTTCAGCCTGCCCAGGGACTTCAGCGGGTACACCACGCCGCTGTAGCGGTGCGCGCTGATGCAGGTCAGGAACAAGATGCTGCCATAGAGGTTCACGTGGAAGATGAACCTCTGCAGCTTGCACATGGCGTCCCCGAAGATCCAGTCGGTCTTATTGAAGTAGTAGAAGATGAGGGCGGGCAGAGTCAGCACGTACAAGAAGTCGGCCAGCGCCAAGTTGAACATGTACACGGAGATGCCGCTCCAGGGCTTCATGTGGAAGACGAACATCCAGATGGCCACGCCGTTGCCCAGGAAGCCGATGATGAACACCACGATGTACACGGCCGGCAGGTAGTAGAACTGGAAGCCGGTCTTATTCAGGGCGCACTTGAACGGGGCCCCGGTGGCGGAGGCGACCGTGCTGTTCCCCCAGGACGAGCCCGGGCCGGCCAGGAAGGCAGCGTCCGTCCCGTTGGGGACAGTCGGCCACAGCACTTCGGTCATCCTCTCGTCCCCGACTCAGGCGGCGGCTCCGAGGGGCAGGCGGCGGCGGGAGGGCTGCGCAGGCACGGGACGCAGCGAACATCGGAAATGCCCGCGGGCGGCGGGGAGCGGGCCCGGGGGATCCCCGCGGGAGGGGGCGCGCGGGGGCTCGCCCACGCCGGCTCCGGCCCCGCGATCGCCGCGGGCCATGAAATCCGCCCCGGGTCGCGACCGGACTGGGCTGGCTGGCAGGCCGGCAACTTCCCAGTCCGGCTGGCAGCGCCGAGGTTACACAACAGGGCGCGCAGGGCACCGCCGCCGACAACTTTCCGACTGCGCTTTCCCCGGGGACCGCGGGTCCGAGCTCCAGAGCGCTCCTGGAGGCGAGGTGAGGTCAAGCCAGACGCTCTCCGTGGGGCTCGGGCTTGGGGAGGGCGCCCCCCAGCCTCCTTCCCCCAGAGTTCAACTTCATCGGGGCATCTTCCTCCTCCCTACCTTGAAAGCCAGAGCTCGGCTCCCGGGCGCCTCGCCGCTCCCTCCGCCCTCCTCGCGCTCAGCTCCCGGGGGCCATCGGGGCGCGCGCGGCCGCAGAGCAGTGCGCTCCTGAGACGCGTCTCGTCCGCCGTCCGCGCAGCTCGGGGACCCTTCCCCAAGTCCCGCTCCGTCCCGAGTGCAGGGGGCAGTCGGGAGCGCCGGGCTCCCGGTGGAGGTGGGCGGAGTCTGGGCACCCGGGCGAGTCCGCGCTCCGCGGGGAGGCGAGGGGCGTGCCTCCGCCGAGCCCGCCCGGCCGCCTGCCCGCGCCCTGCGGGGCGCAGCGGGAAGCCGGCGGCGCCTTTGGGGAGCCGGTCTCCGCCGCGGCCGGGTGCGTGCCGCCTCTGCCCCGACGCGCTGCCGGAGTCGGCTGCGGGGGCGAGGGGCGCGCTGGGTCCGAGGGGGCTGCTGGCCGGCGATTGGCCCGCGGGCGCTCCCTCGTCTTCCGCCAGTTATCTCGGCAAAGTGAAGTTGCTGACACACAGGAAACCCTGCCGACCGCTCAAAGCCCGCCGCCTACCCCCCGGAGCCGAGCGGTCGGTGGCAGAAGTCTCCAGCTCCGACCCCCAGAACCATGCCAGGTGTTTGCAGGCTCCAGGCCGACAGCGGTCCCCAACTGGGAAGCCCCGGCGGAGCAGAGCGCCTCGCTTCGCCGGGACCGGATTCCTGGCACATGCAGGAACCTGCTACTCCAAGAGGACGCCAGCCTCGGAGGAGCGAGTCTTGGGAGGGGCCGGAGCAGTCTCTTTCTGCCCTTCTTGTCTGCCCCCTCCCCTGTTTTTACTCCAATGCTATTTTTTGTTAATTAACCAAATGCTTATAAACCTAAACCATTAGTGACATCAACGTGGGAATTTCTAAAAGGGGCTTGTAAAAATATGATTAGTCAGTAGTGGCGTTGCTTCAGCACAGTGTGTCTTCATAGATACCTAACACCTACTGGACCAGGCAAGCTCCCCAAATCTTCCTGTCCACCATATTTATTTAAAAGTCGGAGATTAAAATGAAAAAAACAAATCAAAATCAGTCCTTTTGGTAGTAATTTGAATATTAAATACAGCTTTATATTGATAGATGTAAAAGGCAATTATAATTCCAAAGTGACTGAGGTATGGTTTGGTGGGGGAGGTTATTACCAATCCTATCTCCTTGAGTTAGTGATTAGTTATAATTATCTCTAGTTAGTATCTTTAAAATGTAAACTGAGGACTTCCTTAATTACTACATTTATTGAAAACTTACTTTCTTGCCTTGAATGTACCAACATTTTAAGCAATGCATCTCAAAAATATATTTGAGCAACTTTGATTGGAAACTAAATTAATTCTTAGCTGTTCTGGGGCATATTTAAATGGACCCACACAGGAATGGAATCTAGCACTTCTTGACAAGTTACTAATTGACAATATTTTTTTTATAAGATAAATCAACAAAGGCTTTTCTCCTAGAGAAAAAAAAAATCCAAGAAGAAAATACCTGTTAAATATATACCATCAAGATTTCTTTCTCGTCCCAGATGTTGCACGATAGTGTTCCCTTAAAGAATATGCAAGGGAAGGCCACAAGCAGCTGGCTGTGATACCCAACAAGATCCAGATGGTTCTTGAGAGGAACATGTATATAAAGGACCATATCTAAGCACATGTCATGAATACACTGGTATCTTGAGTTCTGGTCAATTGAGCAACATGAACATGAATGAAAAAGCTAGAGTAAAGACCTGAAGTAAAGAGTGTGAATGTGATTGTCTTGAACAACAGACTTGATTATTATTTTTTGTTTACTTCAGTCCTAAAGCTTTATGATTCTGTAATTCTAAACCTTGGCATGAAACATTTTTATATTGTTTGATTATGATGGTAATAGCTGGGATGATAGTCTATTAAGAGAGAAAAGGAAGCAAAGAAAACCATTAAGAGTTCCAGGGGTGCTCAATAGGTCTTAACTCCTCACTCCTTTGCATTTTTCATTTGCAACCTAAGCAATATATATAACTTCACTCAGAAGGCTGTTGCAAATGCATTAACTCATAATGTGAGTGTTTTGAAATGTACCCTTAGTCCAGATACCATTAAGTACTTTCAGAAAACTGACACTTTGGAGGAGATAGTTGTCCTAAATGAACCACAGACTTTTTAAAAATGATGTTAAAAAAATAAATTTTGTAAGCACTACCTTTACATTTAGCATATTTATAGTATTTTCATTACATTTTAAATAAAAACTGTGCCTTGTGGGAATAAGTTACATGTACTCAGTAATCATTTGTTGATAACTTTCTATTTGTAAAAATTGAATTAGATTTTGAACTAGATTGAACTAGAAGGAAAAAATAAAATATCATCTAAGACCCAGTAATATGTCACTATTTATTTATGTTTGAATGCCAATTATAGATGCCTTAAAGGCATGACAAAAATATTCTCCATATGCCTCAAACATTCCATGTCAATTTGTTTTGTTTTTGGGTAACAATCTAAGCACCTGACTTCAAGAGATTTGCAATTTAGTTGGAAATGCAAAGAATATTATAGCTAACCATAATAACTTATAACAATAATAATAGGTCTTTCCTGTATACTCAGCACTATGTACACATAAAAGGGATTATCTCTTTCAATCCTTAAAATGTGCTATGATGATAGTTGGTGAGTATATCCCCATTTTATAAGTGATGACACTAAGGTACAGAGAGGGTAAATCATTCACCCAGAGTCACACAGTAGAAACTGAGATTTAAATTCAGGCCATCTGTGCCTAAAGCTTATTCACTTAACCATTACCCTATGATGAAAACAAGCAAATACAGGGCACTGATAGGAACATTAACTTTTAGTGGCCAGTACAGATTGAGTTTAGAAAGAGTTACTCCCAGAAGCCTTCCATCAGGAGAGGTTTCTAAGCCAGATCTTGATGGTATTGATAGTCAAAGTCTATTTCAAAAACATCTCAAATATTCTACTTCTCTACACCGGCTTTTTAAAAAATAGCTTGTACTTTATATACAATCTGAGAAAGGCAATTATTGAAACGCCAGATTTGTTCAGCCTTAAACTCATAAACAAAAGGCTGCTTTTCCTGTGTTTACTGAGATTCTTATTGCTGTCTTTAGGAAATCTTTTTTCTTTCTTTTAAGTCACAGAAAATTCAACAGTCACTAAGAACGAATAAATCATTTAAAAAAATTCCAATCAAGGGCCACGGGCAGGAAAGAAAAGAAACTCTTATAACCATAAGATACAAAATCTCCTAACTTTAAAATAGAGGCCAAGAAACATGAGATTTGACTAAACAAATACCATACCACAAATGCTAAACCTAATTCTGGTAGCAGTATAAAAGAAGGGAGAGCTGACAGGCGGAATAGCTGTTATGATTTTGCAGGTGAGAGGCAGAGACAGTGATTTAGGAGATAAAGGGATCATTTCAGACATCCTTCTAAATCTCATTTTTAAGATGCATCTTAGGAAAATGAGGAGACCCCTTCCTTCCCCAAGAAGAAAATAGAAGCAAACAGAAGAAGTCATCGAAGGAATTTCCAACTGATGTCCTCCAGGAAAGTGGGAGAAGGAGAGAGGGCCAAGACAGAGTGGAATTGGAAAGGCAGTGACTGAGAAAGAAGGAAAGGACTGTCTTGTGTCAAGGAGGGCCCAGCTGTTCCTATAAATTATACACTTGTTATGGATCCAATCAGTAGGTTTCCTGAAATTTATTTCATTAAGAGTCAAAGCAGGAGTGTAGGACACAGAATACAGAGAGCTGCGTTGATCAGAAGTTGTAGAGAGGAGAAAGGAGAAGAGAGCAAGAGACTGGGGGTGGGTGGGAGGGTGGTGATGAAGGGAGGGGAGGGGAGGGAGGAAGAAGAGGGAAGAGCAGGAAGGGAAACAGTGCTTGAGGGACAGAGGAAGTGAAAGCAGGGTACTTGCACAGAACTGGGAATCAAAACCTTTGGAAATCTCACTGAGTATAATGTTTCCATTATTTAGGTTTAAATTTGGGTGTGTGTGGGGGGTCCATGGGGGCTATCTGGAATGTGGTGAGATGACGCATGCATGGTCTTTGACTTAGGTTCTCCATCTGTGCCTGGTCGCTTGCAAGTACTTGTAAAATCCCAGGCTGCCTAAACCTTCTGTTCTTCGAAAGTTTCTTGCGCCACCCGTTGGATACCATGTCCACTACCATGAAGAGAGAGGGCTCAATAGAAGCCCAAACCTCACCGGCATGCAATTTACTTATGCAGCAAATCCTCCTATGTACCCCATACCTCTAAAATTAACATAAATAAAATAAAAATATTCTTGCTTCCAAAGTTAAGAAAGAGTATTCAAGGGAACTGCTTTCTTATATTTCTTTTTAAAATATTGACTTCTCTTATCCACATGAAGCCCTAGTCCCTAATCCTGGGCATTTCATAATACTTTTTAAAAACATTTTTGTTAAATCCAGAATAAAAGACTCTCATCCTGGATTGGAGTCTCAGTCTTTCTCTAATCAATGTTGTCTGATAAATATTTCCTTTGCTCTTTGTTTCTGACCTTTCTGTTTTTGCTAAGACACGTCTGATAACAGATTAGATTAGAAATTCCATATTACATGCCAGTTCTTCTACAATTTATTTATACACTTAGCTTTTTAAGAAGACACTAAAATAAAAATGTATAAAACCTGTGGATGCACAAATGTCTTTAGAGTCAGTTACCCAAATCCGAGGTCAAACACCATAATCATGAACCTATAGAGAGTTTCCATGGGACCACAGGGGATTCAACACATGACATTATTTGAGAGCAACTTGTCATTATTATATCTATCATAAATAAATTAGCAACTTTGGGGTATATCTGTATTTTGAATGCATAAGCTTAATTCCAAATAGGCAAATGAAAATCATGTAAAAATAAACAATCTGGCTTTTCTTATATGTCACATCTTCCATCAGTTCACTCCTGGTGTGTTGATTTCAATTGTCTTAAGTGTTTTACACTTTTCAGGATTAAAGTTAATAGCAGTTGGTGTCACATTTCAGACTTTGGAATTTGGCTTTTAGAAGAGTTGGCAACAAGTTTTCACCAGTAGCACAGAAAATGTGAGCCAGCTTTAAGTAAATGAGCATTGATTGCATCCGTTTTTATAAGTTATCCTGCTGCTCCTTTTAGTTTAGATTCCTGTAGAAAGGCTGGCAAAATAGGTGAATTCTAGACAGTTTTCTTACAAGTTAAATTTTAGACATTCTTATGTAAGGATACCTGGGTAGCCAAAGACAGCACCAAGTGAGTCAACCTACTAAGAAGAAATAGTTTCATCTATTGTCTGTAAAATTTTTAAAAAAAATCAGTATATAAACAGTTATTTGTAGTTGGAAAAGAACCAAAATAGAGACTAGGTAATGCTTCATCTCAAATTAAGTGTGTTACATTATTATTATTTTCATTATTATTATTATTACTGAGTCAGGGTCTCTCTCTGTCACTCAGGCTGGAGTATAGTGGCACAATCACAGCTCACTGCAGCCTCGACCTCCTGGGCTCAGGTGATCCTCCTGCCTCAGTCTCCCAAGTACATCTGGGACTATAGGCATGCACCAGAGCACCCAAGCTAAATTTTTTATTTTTGTAGAGACAAGGTCTCACTATGTTGCTTAGGCTGGTCTTGAACTCCTCGGCTCAAGCAATCCTCTTGCCTCAGCCTCAAAAAATGCTAGGATTACAGGCATGAGCCACCACACTCAGTCTCAAATTAGTTTTGATTTTCTTCATCTTTCAGCCTTAGTTCCAGACGCCTGATCCTGCAGCTAAGTATTTATCTTAGAGACTGCATCATAGTGATAACAACTAGATAAGTAAAATACCGTCTTCCTTACTGGCAACATTGATGTTGAGTCTCTTAGTATAGTGTCTCACTCTTAAATGTGCATACAGGTCACCCAAGGAATCTTTCTAAAACATAATTGCAGGTATGAAATGAGGCCCAAGATTTTGAGTTTTTATCAAGATCCCTTTGCTATCCAAGCTAAGCTCCTCATTCAAACCACTGCACTCTGAGTAGCAAAGGTTTGTATAATCCTGCTTGATGTTGCTTTGCTATGCCAATTTAAAAATGCTATCACTGCTCCTGACCAAGACTAATATACCTGAAGGGTTTTAGATTCTAGAACTGTAAGTAACATATATGTGCCATGCGCTGTTTAGAATGTTCTTCATGCATTCGTTCATGGCACATGGTTAAGTCCATGGGCTTGGAGAAGACAGAGCTGGGTTCAAAGGTCAGTTAGGGCCGCTTACCAGCTGTGTGACCAGATGCATTGCCAAACTTGTCTTGTGTCGGTGTTTCTATCAGATAAGTCCTATATAACAAGATAGATGTGAGGATGTGCTCATTTATGTAATGTGTTTGGGACTATGACTCGCAAATAATAAGTACAAAATTAGCTCTAATTATCACAGTTATTATCATTATTTATAACATACTGTTTCTACATTAATGGACACATTTTGATAAAGAGGCATTTGTATATAAGAAATCAAATCTACCAAACCAGCTTCAGTAAATATGGTGACTTTATTGAGTGGGTAAAGGGTTACAAGTTCACAAAGTGGGCACAGGAACTTGAAAACCAGGGATTTTGCCCACTCTCTCTACTTCTTCATAGACAAAGGGTCTCTGTTCTCTGTCTTTTCTATTCCACTACTTTGTTTTGCCTTCTCTTTGTTTCCTTGCATCCCTTTCTTTTTTCTTCTCTGCCTTTCCCTCTTTCTGTTGACCAGTTCTCTCTTTTTCTGCATAGACATGGCTCAACATGGTTACTCAAAGCCCAGCCTTATTTCCAAGGATAAATTCCTGAAGAAAGAGTCTGAATGCAATGGTTCAGTTCACTTTGGCCTGGAGGAGAAGGAGATGGGCCAAGTGATCAGAGCTCCAAGGCTGAGTGACAGACTCTGAGGAAAAAAAAAAGAAGAAAAAGGTGAATTGCTTCTCTCAGATGGTGTCATTGGGGCAGGAAGGATGTGAACAACCAAATTGTTATCTCTGGTGGAAAAGGCAATATACAATGGATGTGATTGTGATTGGTGTGTTGAAAGGGAGAGAAAAGAAGGGCTTCGAGAAATGCAGTTGTGGCAGGCAAACCCCGAAGTACCGGGGATGGAGAATGGTGCCTGTGGCCAGGCAGGGCCTGGTGGAGGAAACAGTGCTCCCAGGGAAATGAGCACAGGCCCTGGGAGCCTACTGCATTCTTCTGTTTGGCTTTAGCAGAGAGGCTGGTGAGAATGAACTATAGGTGAGTACATTCAAGTAGAAGCCTACAAAGAAAATGAAGGAACTGAGCAGGATGAATGAACTAAGGAGGGAGAAAGGAGAAAAATATACCATTGTCTCATCTATTTTGTCTCAACTATAAGAGTGTGAGAAGAAATGTATGACAGAAATAAAGAAAAGAATTTGGGATTCTGCTAGGAAAATGGAAGGCATTCTTCAATCAAATGTAAATTTTGAGGTTCTGCTTCCATTACAGAAACCAGTCCTGGGGCATACAATTGCTACTGGGACCCTAATTATTAATACGGTTGGGAGTAACCCAAGGGACATATTTACAGTAATTTGAGTCCCTGGAAATAAGGAGTTTGACAAGAGCTTCAGAGCAGCAAAGAAATTAAATTTGGTTTAGAGAATGACTGCCTCTGGAGAAAGTGGAAAGCAAGGCTGGAAAAACTTTTTGCTGATTGTATTAACCACTCATGGGTGAGAGCTCTGTTCATTTTCTTTGGGCATGAAATCTTGGTTGTAAGAGACATTAGCACACATAGCACACATGGACACGTATACACGCACGTGTGTGTGTATGCATGTGTGTTAAAAGAAGCATGGCTGAAAATGAAGGGTGGGAAATTCATGTGGCTTCTCAGTAAGAGAAGCTGGAAGACTATTGATTATCATGTGTAAAATCTAGGATGTGATTTTGGGAAAGCTGTGACTTACTGCCAGGGTGACAGCACCAGATGAAAAAAGAACTTAATTGTGATCAGACTTCATCATTCTGTGAGAGATTAGCATTACCAACAAACATGGCAGATCAAGGAGTATTTGGATCTGAAAATGTATGTGGGAAGGACAGCTGTGTCCAGGGGAAGCTGAGCTTAACTACTGACCCAATTCTTTTCATTTAGAGACAGGCGAAGATTAATACCAGCATGGGGGCACTCAGAGATGTGCCCAAGACAGACTTTACAAAGCCATAAAATGAGTGTGCAGGAAGTAAGGAAAAGGGACTTAGGGTTGGAGGATTAGGTTGGTATTCTCAGTTAACAAAAAGGAAAGGGAAAAGTCTATATAGTTGTGCTTGGAAGGAAGGTCACCTTTATAGTATTCACCCAAGAGCATGTTACAATCAGTGGAAGGGGAAATGAAAGATCTGGTAGCATCTGCTGCTGGTAACATCTGCTCAGAATAAATGCAGGAAAAGGATGTAAGGCTCTAAGAGAAGGGAAGGGCAAGACACGTCCAGAGCAGATGAGGAAATAACACAGTGGCCAGCAACTCAGACCACGGCAGGAGAAAGGCAGAGGGAAACAGACATAGTGAGTAGGATGAGCAAGCGATAGGTCGGTACATCAGCTAGGGTGTGAGAGGAGACGAATTCTCCCTACCTCAGAAAAGACCATTTTGGTTAGAAGTACTTAGAGTTAACATATGAGGAAGAGAAGGGAACTCGTTTCTTTTTCCTCATAGAGAGAAAGACCAAAGAAAATGAATATAATATCCTGAAGGTGTAAATATACAATATTAAACATATTTAGTGCAAAAAGTTTATATGAATAAATTGGCTTATGAGAAATAAGGTTTGTGGTGATATATAAGGAGATGTGTAACAAAATGAAGTGTTAAATCTTTGGGCAATGAAGAGAGGCAAAAAATAAAAAGCAAATGGCAAAAGAAAAGTTGGGTCTCAAAGAAACCTTTAACAACGGATAAACTCCCTACAAACCTGGTTAAAGCAGCACTTAAAGATACAACATGAGCCGGGCTCGGTGGCTCAGCCTGTAATCCTGCGCCTTTGGGAGGCTGAGGTGAGTGGATTACCTGAGCCCGCGGGTTCGAGACCCGCCTGGGCAAGCAAGACCTCATCTCTACAATAAATCAAAAAATTAGCTGGGCGTGGTAGCGCACGCCTGTAGTTCCAGCTACTTGGAAGGCTAAGGCGGAAGGATCACCGGAGCCCAGCAGGTCGAGGCTGCTGTGGCCGGGAGTGGCCACTGCACTCCAGTCTGGGCGACAGAGTGAGACTCCAACTCAAAAAAAAAAAAAAAAAAAAGATACAAAATGTAATAAGAATAACTTAAGGCCTCTGAAGACTGAGTATATAATTATACTACCCTGAAATAAAAAGCACACATAGCACACATGGACACATATACACACACGTGTGTGTGTATGCATGTGTGTTAAAAGAAGCATGGCTGAAAATGAAGGGTGGGAAATTCATGTGGCTTCTCAACTAGA
>CAUYQG010149787.1:0-10477 GCA_963574415.1 Tarsius wallacei | reverse complement strand
TTTGTTTGTTTTGAGTTGGAGTCTCACTCTGTCACCCAGACTGGAGTGCAGTGGCCGCTCCCAGCCACTGCAACCTCGACCTGCTGGGCTCCGGTGATCCTTCCACCTCAGCCTTCCAAGTAGCTGGAACTACAGGCGCGCACTACCACAACCGGCTAATTTTTTTTATTTATTGTAGAGATGAGGTCTCTCCAAGTTGCCCAGGCGGGTCTTGAACCCGCGGGCTCAGGCAATCCACTCACCTCAGCCTCCCAAAGCGCGGGATTACAGGCTGAGCCACCAAGCCCGGCTTACTTCATGTATTGTTTACTTCTCCATCAGGACAGAGGCATGTGTCCATTTTCTTCACTGGCATCCCAAACACCTAGGACAGTGAGACATAGGAAAAAGTGTTTATTGGATTCCACTGAAAAGTCCTTACTAGTCCTCAGCTGTCATTGCTTTATGGAGAGATTCCCATCTGTACTCAATTTGTGGTAGTTCTCTTCAGAGAACTTTACCAAAGATCTAGCCAACTGCTTCCTTGGAGTTTGGATATCAGAATTGAGAATTCCTGTCCCTTTCACACAAGCCCCGTGTCACTTCCAGAGTCTTGGGGCTGTGTCAGCGGAATCTCCAAGTTTGTTCTATACAATCAATTCTGGGGAATAGTAATAGCTATTCTGCAAAAGGGGGAAGGGGAAAGATACCCTGTGATCAAAGTATCCGGGGACATTTTTGATTCACAAAATTAAGAAAGAATTATTTTGGTTTGTTCACAGCAACAGTTTTCAGGATCTGTTATTATATGTCATTGTGTCTTTCTCATATTATATGATATACAACATTTCCAGACCATAATTATGATAAATTCTACACTTAGTGGAGTAGCTTCCTGACCTCCTCGCACTGCACTCTCTTTTTTTTTTTTTCTTTCTGAGTTGGAGTCTCATTCTGTCACCTAGGCTGGAGTGAATTGGCATGCTCATGGCCACCCCAGCATCAGCTAGCTGGGCTCCAGCAATCATTCCGCCTCAGCCTTCTAAGTAGCCAGAACTACAGGCATGGGCTATCGCACCCAGCTAATTTTGTTTTATTTATGGTAGAGACGAGGTGTCGCCAAGTTGCCCAGGCTGGTCTCGAACGCACAGACTCAAGCAATCCATTCGCCTCATACTCCCAGAGTGCTGGGAAAGGCTGAGCCACTGAGCTCGGCCTGCACTCTCTTAATCTGAACATGAACACCACAAAAGTGCCTGCCTCGTGGGATGTTGCAAGGACTAGACAAATTAATCACAGGCAACACATGGAATACAGCCTGACACATGACCAACACTCATTAAACGCTGGCTACTGTTCATGTAATTTTGTATGTGGTCACCTTAATCTGAGGAACTCAGGTTAACTACAGTATTTTTCTAATCCCACTTTATAAATGGACAAACCAAGGCACATTTTTTTAAGTTTAAAAAAAACCCTAAATCTGTTGTCAGCAAAATAACCATAAGAAATATTAAGGCAATGAAAATCATAGGTAATGAAAATATAGTTTTTTCAACAAAGTTTAACATAATACCTTATAGTACTGTTTATCACCATTGTGTTCCCATTACCCCCAGGGAACTGTGAAAAATGCCAGAATAATCAAACCATCTTCTCTGGAGAATCAATTTTGCTTCAAGATTTGGGGATAGAAAAGTTAAATCACTTAGCTAGTAAGTAATTTAAATAACATATTTATATTTAATGAATATGTTTCAGAATAGAAAGCAAAAATCTTATGAAATTTAAATAAAAACATGAACATCCAGAGAAATAATTTCTTCCTGCAGGAGATGCTGAGAACAAAGCCCTGAGCCCTGGAGCCCTGCCCATCCCCCTCCCTCCCACTGATGTAAGGGGTCATCTGATAGACTCCCTGAGTTGTTCTACCCAGAGCAAGCCCTGGAGCCCCCGCTTCACCAATGTGAGGGGTCATCTGATGATAGACTTTCTGAGTGGCTCTACACAAAACAAGCCCTGTGTGCACACGAGGCAAGGAGGAAGGAGCATGTGCTATCAAGATGATTCATGATTCAAATATATTTTAATATCTTATTATTTTCACACACTGAGACACCATTCTGAAATGTGATTGTTTTGTAAAAGAATATATCTTCAGATAATATAAAGATTTTATAGCTATTGCACAGTTTTAATAAGCAAAAAACTTGCTAGCTTGAACTGGGTTCAACCCAAACCACTATACAATTTAATTCAACACAATATTCCTCTGTTTAAAGTGCATGTAATTGCCAATTTATATAGTCACTAAGACCAAAGGTTTGCTAAATAGAGTTCTGCAAACACAGTGTGAAAAGCTTTATCCCCAAGTACCATAAACTAAGAATGAATGAAACTAATCATTAATCAATCATGTACCTAATTCATTTTAAGGGCTTCTTCCAACTGTACAATTATCCAATGAATAAATTCAAATCTACCTGTGTTAGTATTTCTCTAGATCTTATCACCATAAGTTTTAAAAATTCTTAGAAATTCAAGATAATGTGTAAAATGAAATTGACATTATCTTAAACGGTATTATTAGATCGTTATTCCCTCTTCTTTCATAAAGATTTTCTTTATGGAGAGTTATTCTTAAATAGCACTGATATTTCTGAAACTTTCCCCAAGTACTCCCTTCTACTTAAAGTTTTTATTTAAAGGATGAACAATACATAACACTGCTTCGTGGGCGTGTGTCTCAGTGAAAGGCATTACGCTGTAGAAACTCACTCTGCAACTTCTTTTTCCCACCAAGTTGTAATTTATGGGATGTATATTTTGCTATATATAGACATATCCAATTCCAGTACTAGAGAAAACACTCAACACTCATAATAGAGGTTATTTCTAGGGACCCGGGGAGATAAATGAGGCTGGAAATGGCAGAAAAAAGGCACACAAACTTTACAATGTTTTATTTATTTTATTACATATTGATTTTTTTTAATCAGTATTTTTTATTATCGTATTGTGGGGTACAGTTAAGGATTAGGTATACAGATATGCTTCGTTCAGACACTCTTGGTGATAAGAGGTGTCTCCCCGTCCCCAGACAGATATTGAGTATCGCTAATCCCATTCCCCCTCCCCTCCCCTCCCCTCCCCGTAATTTCCCACCACTGTCAGTCATTTTCTTATAGTATTACGTTGGATGTTCAAGGTTCACTATATGAGTGAGAACATGTGATACGCCGATCTTTGTTTCTGTGAGAGGTCACTGAGTATTATAGATTCCAGTTCCATCCAAGTTGCTGCGAAATCCATGATTTTGCTCTTTTTTATGGCTGTGTAGTATGTCTTCAAACAATCAGCTTTTGATTTCTTCGATTTTTTTCTCTATTAATTTATTTTCTGTTTTCAATGCCATTCCTTTCTGCTCTAACTCATGTTTTTTCTTCTGTCTTCTTTACAATTAATTTGTTCTTATTCTTCTTGTTTTCAAATATTTGCATTTAATGCTCCAAATTTCCTCTAAGACTGGGCATGGTGGCTCATGCCTGTAATCCCAGCACTTTAGGAAGCAAAGGCAGGAGAATTGCTTGAGGCCAGGAGTTCAATACTAGCCTGGGAAACAGCAAAACCATGACTCTACAAAAATATTTTTTAAATATTTAAATTTCCCTCTGAGTAGTGCTTTCACTGCTTCCCACAACTTTTTGATCAATTGCTTTCATTTTCATTTAGTTCAACACATTTAAAAATTTATCTTGACTTTTTGATGCATGAGTTATTTGGTAGTATATTGATTAGTCTTCACATATTTTAAATATTTCCTGTGATCTTTATGTTATCGATTTTTAGTTAAACACATGATGGTCTGAGAGTAGTATGCTTTCTGATCTATTAAATTTGATAAGAATTTGGTCTATGTTGGTATATGTTCCATGTGAGTTTGAGAGGAATGTGTACAATCTGCTGTTACTGGATGAAGTAGTCTGTAGATGTTAATTATATCCAGTTGATTGATGGTGTTGAGTTTAACTGTGTTCTTACTGATTTTCTACCAACTGGATCTGTCTATTTCTGACCGAGGGATATTGAACTCTTCAACTATGATAGTGGATTCATTTATTTCCCCTTGCAATTCTATCAGTTTTTGCCTCACATAATTTGATGCTATATTGTTGGGTGTGTATATATTAAGGGTTAAGGATTGTTATGTTTTCTTGGAGAATTGATCACTTTGACATTTTGTAACACATTTTTTATTCTGGAAAACGTTTCTTGAAGTTGAAGTTGGCTCTGTCTGAAATTAATATAGCTATGATTGGTTTTTTTATATTAGTGTTTGCATGGTATATGTATTTTTTACCATTCATTTTTAATCTATAATTGTCATTATATTTAAAGAGGGCTTTCTGTAGACAACATGTAGTTGGGTCTTGTTTTTTTTATCCACTCTCACAATTTTTATTGGTACATTTAGATCCTTGGCATACAAAGTGATTATTGATATAGGTAGATTAATATCTATCAAATTTGTTTCTATTTTCTATTTGCAGCTATTATTCTTTGTTTCTATTTTAGTCTTCTAATCTTTTTCTACCTTTTGTGATTTTAATTGAGCATATTACATGATTTCATTTTCTCTCCTTTCTTAGGATATCAAGTATACTTCTGGTTTCCTTTTTTTAGTTTGTTATTGACAGGATGCAATTGAGTCTTGCTTTTTTTTTTTTATCAAGTTTGCAATATACATTTACCATTAATCCAAGTACACTTCCAAATAACAGTGCAGCACTTCACAAGAAGTGTAACTTACTATAACAGCATAACTCTAATTCCCAACTAGTTTCTCCTCATGGTATGCCTTGTTAACAAGAACAGAGTGCTTTGGCATATGGCATATATCAAAATCAGAATCCTAGTTTTGATATTTTGTCTCTTGAAACTGTGATTCTGTCTTTTGATATACCTTGTAATATGTTCTTGATAGCCAGACATAAAGTGCTGGGTCAAAGGAACTGCTATAAATAAGTCTTTAAAGTATGATGGTGAAACGGGGTAGGGAAAGTATTCTATAACCTGTGATTAGGTCTCAGTCATTTAGTGACCCTATGTCCTCTCATTCCTTGTATTATTGCTGTCATTAATTTCATTTACATATAAGCATATATAATTATATACAGAGGGTGCCAAAAAAAGTCTACACATTTTAAGAAATGAAAAAAAACACTATCAAAATTGTATTTATAAATACTGATGACCAAAGATGAATACAAGACACATTTGACTTCTGCAATTACAAGAGGTGCTCAAAGTGGTTACCACCAGCATCCAGACACTTCTGATTATAGCAAACTACTGCAAGAGTTGTTACTGTGTGAAGCCTCCCAGATCTTCCCTCGTGCACGTCACACACAGTACCATGCATCTCAAACTTATTACAAATGCGTGCAATTGTTAGGTGTGTTGGAGGCTCTGTTGCATACTAATGCCTCCATTGCCATTGCACTTCCACAATGTTTTCAAGTTTCAAGTACTACTTCAAAATGGTCTTGTGCTCTATGAATGTCAACCGTGCTTCCATCATTTTATTTGACTGTCCTGCCTGTTGCATGGTAATGCTAGCATTCATTTGATGAATGCCATCTTTTGAGCAAATGTCATACTACACATTGCTACCAACATTCAATTCAACTTCAAAAAGTAATACATAGATAACATATCTTAAAATGTACATACTTTTTTTGGTCATCCCCGGTATATAGTCATAAAATACACACATAAATATACATAAGCAGATTGTTGCTTTTATTATTTTGAACAGATTATTAACTATTTGATGGACTAAGTATAAGAAAAAGAAAGTTTTTATTTCGCTTTTGCTTATTTATTCTTTCATGTTCTTCCTTTCTTTGTGCAGATCTTTTTTTCTAACTTACACTTTCCCTCTAAAGAATTGTGAACTCTCTTTCATAACAGTACTTGTGGCAACACATTTCTTCATTTTTTTGTTTTCTGAGGAAGTTTTTTATTGAGTTACTTTTGGTGAATACAAGAATTCTAGATTCGTGTTTTCTTTTTTTCTTTAGCAATTTAAATAGCATATTTCATTTGCTTCTTAATGTCAGAGAAGTCACATATAGTTTTTTGGGGTTTTTTTTCTCCCCCTATTGGTAAGACATCTTTTTCCTTTGGCTTCTTTCGGGATTTGTGTTCAACTTTAGTTTTCTATAGTTTAAAACTAATATTCCTAAGTATGGGTTTTGGCACATTTATCTTGTTTAGTGTTCTGTGAGCTTTCTGGCTCTGTAGTTTGATGTTTGATGTAATTTAGGAAAAATTATTTGTCATTATTGATTCAAATATCTATTCTGTTCCATTCTCTCTTTCTTCTCCTTGTATTCCCTTTACACATTTGTCATACCTTTTGTAGTCGTCCCACAACTCTTGGATATTCTGTCTTGGTTTTCTTAGTCTTTGTTCTCTTTAGTTTTCAGTTTCAAAGTCTCTATTGAAATATCCACAAGCTCCAAGATTCTCTCTTGGCCATGCCCAGTCTACAAATAAGCTCATCAAAGGCATTTCTCATTTATGTTACAGTGGTTTTGATCTCTAGCATTTTTTTTTTTTGGTATGTTCTTAGTACTTTAATCTCCCCACTGACATTACCCATCTATTCTTGCATGCTGTTTACTTATCCATTAGAATAATCAGCATCGTAGCCATAGCTGTTTTATATTTCCGGTCTGATAATTCCAGCAACTCTGCCATGTCTGGTTGTGATACTTACTCTCTCTCTTCAAACTATGTTTTTTTTTGTTTTGTTTTCTGGTATGCTTCATAATATTTTCTTGCTAATCGGATATGATGTACTGGTAAAACAATCTGTTGTGGGCCGGGTGAGGTAGTACATGCCTGTAATTCCAACACTTTAAGAGGCTGAGGCATGAGAATTGCTTGAGCCCAGGAGTTCAAGACAAACCTGGGCAACATAGTGAGACCTCATTTCTATTTAAAAAAAAAATTAGCAGGCTATGTTGGCTTCCACCTGTAACTGCAGCAGCTATTCAGGAGGCTGAGGTAAGAGAATCACTTGAGGCTAGGAAGTTAAGGTTATGGTGAGCCATGATCATGCCACTGCTCTCCAGCTTTGTTGACAGAAACTCTGACTCAAAAAAAATAAAGCAGTAAATAAACAGGCCTTTAGTAATGTAGTGGTAAGGTGTAAGGGAAGGGAAGCATTCTATAATCCTATGGTTAGTTCTCAGTTGTTTAGTGGGCCTATGCCTCTGTCTGTTAACTTCACAAAT
Source organism: Tarsius wallacei (assembly GCA_963574415.1). Taxonomy (NCBI): domain Eukaryota; kingdom Metazoa; phylum Chordata; class Mammalia; order Primates; family Tarsiidae; genus Tarsius; species Tarsius wallacei. The sequence goes on along the minus strand of CAUYQG010149787.1, from coordinate 3,194 downwards.
ATTTCTCAGTTTTGTTTTCTTCCCCCTTAGCTGGGACAGAATATACTAGGCTGCAGTTGAATATTTCCCTTCTCTCATTGAAAGCATAGAAGCACCTAAAATTGAGCTTCTTTCCTTTCTTAAAGGCTTAAGGATAGAACAGGCTGGAGTTGAATCTTTTCCTTCTTGTGGGTCAATTAAGCTCTGATAAAATCCAAGCAGGTCAACTAGTGTCTTCCCAGGGCAAAACTTAACAAGTACTCTGGTTGTCTAAATATGGCTCTCTTTTCATTCCCCCTAAAAGAGGCATGAGGAGATTTTTCTCCAATACTACTACGAGAGTCTGACCCAATTTCTGGAGGAAAATCTCAGGATATTGTAGGGAGCCCCATAGGATGGGGTCCCCCTGGGGGTTTTAATGCAAAGCCTCGTTCACACCAAGCCTCTAGCCATCTGTCAGTTATATGCAAGTTTTCCTACCCCAACACAGGTTTCTGTGGCACTTCCTCTCTGGAGTCTCCACCTCAGTCAACTGTGACTTTTTGTATTTGCCCATCTATCTCTGTAGTCGTCGGGGTGGCTATTGCCCTGTGTCTTCTGCTCTCGTATGGACCCAGGAAGAGTTGTTGATTTTTCAATCTCTTCAGCTTTTTGCTGGTTTTTAAAACAGATTAGTGACTTCCAAACACCTTACCTGTAGACCTGAAATCCAAAAGTTGGTTAATATACTTTTGATTTGCATAAATAATTCATTGAAACGTAGAAAAAACTATGAATATGTGTGATCCAGGACTTAATTTTTCAACTATATAGAATTGATTGGTTTTATGCAAATGTCAGGAACCTAAGGAGAAAACAAAAACCCATATTAGAGCTGCTAATTGCCAAGAAAGTGGATAGCTGGGAATAGTCTAACATGTGTTTAATTTCACAGATATCAAAAATGCCCTTGGAAACGTACTGTGTACTATATATATATATATATATATATATTTTTTTTTTTTTTTTTTTGAGTTGGAGTCCTACTCGATCGCCCAGACTGGAGTGCAGTGGCCGCTCCCGGCCACCGCAGCCTCGACCTGCCGGGCTCCAGCGATCCTTCTGCCTCAGCCTTCCGAGTAGCCAGAATTACAGGCGCGCGCTACCACGCCCGGCTAATTTTTTTGATTTATTGTAGAGATGGGGGGGGTCTTGCCAAGTTGCCCAGGTGGTTTCGAACCCGCAGGCTTAGGCAATCCACTCACCTCAGCCTCCCAAGGCAGGGGATTACAGGCTGAGCCACTGAGTCCGACGATATATTTTTACCTGAGCAGTATTTACAGGGGTAATGGGTGTATTCACTCCTTTTTTTTTTTTTTTTTTTTGCAAGATCTCTCTCTGTTTTCCAGGCTGCTGCAGTGCAGAGACATGGCCATAGCTCACTGCAACCTCGAGGTATGTTCGTTGATAATATCATTTAAATTGTATCTTAAAATATGTGCATGTTATCGAAAATAAGCTATAACTCAAGTGTGTGTGTGTTAGTAACTTATTACCGCAGTCCAAATTCAGGATTCCTGTCATTGAGCATACCTGGAAATAAAGGTTTGGGAGGCTGATTCTAATGTTCATTCAAATAGTCAAAATGACTGCATTAGTGTATTTCCATTTTAGAGATATTTAAAATATTTAAATATTTAAAATATAGAATTAACATTAGCTTACTTTATTGAAAACTGCTGTGCTTGTACCATATTATAGTAACAGAGCTATCTATCCTTTTGAAAGATGTTCCTTTAAAAATCATTTTTAAAAGTCCTTATAATTTTCTCTTTTATTTTTGGAGGGAGAAGCATATATTCAAGTTGCTCTGAATATATGCTCCTCTCCCTCCAAAAATAAAATAAAATAAAAACTTTATGATTTTCTTTAAGTAATACAAAAAAGTAATAAAATGGAAGAAATTTAAACGATGTGGTATTTCTATACAAAAAGTATCAGCCTCAGCTTCAACCTTGTCAAAAACATTGCAACATAGTCAGATGCTTACATCCATACTAGAGTCACTTTTAGAATGCCTGTGAATACAGGAAGAACAAAAGCAAAGTGATTGAGTTGTATTGTTTAGCTTATCAAACACTGTGAGCAGAACTGTAGACAGGGATGTAATTTTCTGAAATATTAAACAATACTTTGTAAAGCTTCGATGAATACATCATAATCATCTTTTGATTTAGACACCAGATGCATTCCTAGAAAATGTACCATATACTAAACTTTGCAAGAATACTTTTTGCTTATATGTAAAATGGAATGAGATTATAGGGTTTTTCATCTATGTATTTATTCAGATATCATTCTTAAAGGCATCATGGATGCAGGAAATATGTTCTTGTACAAGACTTTCTGCCTTGTAGAAAACCAAGCAGCCTTGTTCCTTGATAAGTAACATTCCCGTGAAATTGTGACAACCAACATTGTGCCACATTTCCAAAATAATTCTAGGAGTCAACATCACTTCTACTGAGACCCACTATTATAAGTGATCGTATTGTACACTATTATTACCATGATTAGTTTTACATTCAGGGAAATATCCTGTTATTACAAGTAAATCAATCAAGCAATCATGATTATTGAGGCTGCTCAATATAAACCAAATTCCTGTTCTTTGAAGTTTTGACACTTTCACTTGCCAGAGGTGTGTGGTTATCTTGGCACTCCAGAATAGTTTAGGCTATGAAAGTCCATATCTTTACTAAAAGTCAAACAACTTGTTGTGGTCATTACAAAGGTTAACTGAGGTACATGTGATAACATAAAACAGAGTATAGAAGTATGTAGCACCTTAAGGGAGTCACCACTTAATCTTTTAAAACAGAAACTCATGTGAAACTTTAAGGTCCAGCACCCTAGAAATTGATTGTTTATGATTTCAGAACATAATATGAACAAGCATATAATTAACCTGTTTGGGAAAAGCTCTAAGTAGGGGTGGAAAATTTATGTATTTGGGACAAAATGAGGGACTCAATTTCTAAATACAAAAATTTCACCTACTCAGTGAGTCCACCCTTAACTGCTCAATTTCAGCTTGTACCCTGATGCAATGTAATACTAAATATTTTACTTAATTTTTTTATTGTCTGCTTCTCCAACTAAAATTGTAGCTAGGAATCATTCTTAATTATTTTCTTACTTTCACAGAAGACATCTAATCCAAAAGTCTAAGTTTT
>CAUYQG010149785.1:0-16595 GCA_963574415.1 Tarsius wallacei | reverse complement strand
TGCTCTAGCTAGGACTTCCAATTATTATGTTGAACAGGAGGAGTGAGAGTGGGCATCCTTGTCTTGCTTTGATTGTCAGGGGAAATGGTTCCAATTTCTGTCTGTTTAGCAGTATGTTGGCTGTGGGTTTCTCATAGATGGTTCTTACTATTTTGAGGTATGTTCCATCTATGCCTAGATGTCTGAAGGTTTTTATCAAGAATGTGTGCTGGATTTTATCAAAAGCTTTTTTTGCATCTAATGATATAATCATGTGGTTTTTGCCTTTACATCTGCTGATGTATTTAATTATGTTTATGGTCTTGTGGATGTTGAACCAGCCCTGCATCCCAGGGATGAAGCCTACTTGGTCATGATGGATGATTTTTGAGATGTGTTGTTGGATCCAGTTTGCTAGAATCTTGTTAAGAATTTTAGCATTTATGTTCATCAAGGATATTAGTTGGTAGTTCTCTTCCTTTGTTGAATCTTTACCCAGTTTGGGTATCCATGTGATGTTAGCTTCAAAAAATGATTTGGGGAGTATACCATCTATCTTGATTGCCTAGAATACTTTTAGCAGGATTGGTATCAACTCCTCCTTGTATGTTTTGTAGAAAGCCATCTGGTCCAGGGCTTTTTTTGGTATGTAGTTTTCTTATGACATAGTCGATTTCCTGGGTTCTTATTGGTCTATTAGGATCTCGATTTCTTCTTGTCTCATTCTGGGGAGCTTGTGTGATGTAAGAAGTTCCTTCATTTCATTTAGGTTTTCGAGTTTGTTTCCATACAGGTGTACATAGTAATCTCTGATAATATTTTGTATTTCTTCAGGGTCAGTTGTGACTTGATCTTTTACATTTCTGATTGTGTTTATTTGGGCTTTTTCTTGGTCATTCTAGCTAGGGGTCCGTCAATCTTGTTTATCCTTTCAAAAAACGAGCTTTTGGTTTCATTTATTTTTTTTTTGTATTGTATTCTTGTCTTTTATGTCCTGAATTGGGGCTTTTATTTGGACGATCTAGATTCTTCTGCTGAAGTTAGGGTTTTGGTGGTCTTGCTTTTCCAGCTTCCTCAGGTGATTTGTTAGGCCGTTAACTTGTGATCTTTCCATTTTATTCATGTGTGTTCATAGAGTATGAATTCCCCTCCTAGGACTGCTTTCATTGCATCCCAGAGATTTTGGTAAGATGTTTGTCATTTTCATTTGTTTCCCGGTATCTTTTAATCTTTGTTTTGATTTCTGTGCTGACCCAGGAGTTGTTTAGCATCATGGTCTTTAGTGTCCAAGTCTTTTTGGGTTTGGGGAGAACTTTGTTGGTGTTGATATTCATTTTTATTCTACTGTGGTCTGAGAAGGTGCGTGGCAAAATTTCCATCTTCTGGAATCTGTTTATGCTTGACTTATGGCCAAGGATGTGGTCAATCTTAGGGCATGTTCCATGTGGTGATGAGTAGAACGTGTATTCCGTGATTATTAGGTGGAGTGTTCTGTAGGTGTCAATTAAGTCCAACTGGTCAAGTGTCACGTTGAGGTTCCAGATCTCCTTGTTGACTTTTCTTGATTATCTGTCTAGGGTTGTTAGTGAGGTGTTTAAGTCCCCAGCTATGACAGTGTTAGAGTCAATATCTTTTTTTAGTTTACCTAGAAGCTGATTTATGAAAGTTGATATTCCTATGTTGGGTGCATATATGTTTAGGATGGATATTTCTTCTTGATGGATTGAATCTTTGATCATTACCTCTGTATCTTCTTAAATTTTTGAATGCTTAAAGGGTATTTTGTCTGATAGTAAGAGTGCAACTCCTGCTTTCTTTTATGTTCCATTCACCTGAAATTTTGTTTCCCATCCTCTCACTTTGAGACTGCAAGTGTCCTTTCTGGTGAGATGAGTCTCTGGGAGACAATATATTGTAGCCTCATGATATTTTATCCAATTTGCCATTTTATATCTTTTCAATGATGCATTTAGTCCATTCACATTCAGGTTAATTATTGAAATGTGAGAGTTTATCCCTGTCATGAGGTTCTTATAGTATTTTTTGTTGTTACTGCTGTTTGTTCATTTATTTGTTGTTTTTTTTTTTATTTTGGGGTTGATTCATGTGTGTTTTCAATCTTTTTCCTGCATTATTGTGAAGGGTATTATTGTTCTTGTTTTTTTCTTTCTTCTGTGTTTATTACTTTCTTAAATGTATCTCGTAGAGCTGGTCTTGAAGCAGCATAAACTCTTAGGGGTTGAATGTCTGGGAAGGATTTTAATTTCCATCACTGGTGAAGCTTAGCTTAGCTGGGTAGATAATTCTTGGTTGAAATTGTTTATCTTTGGGGATTTTGAATATTGGGCTCCAAACACTCCTAGTCTGAACTGGTTTTGAAGATAAGTCTGCTACTATTCTAATTGATCTTTCCCGATAGATAGTTTGACCTTTCTCTCTTGCTGCCTTTAGGATTTTTTTCCTTTTAAACCTACTTTGTGTAGGTGAATTACTATGCGTCTAGGTGTTGGTCTTCTCGTTTGTTGTCTTGCAGGGGTTCTCTGCATCTCTTGTGGAATGGTTGCATCACCGATGAGATGAGGAAAGTTTTCTTAGATAATTTCATGAAATGTTTGTTCCAGGATGGTCTCTGTCTCTCCATCTGCCTCAGGAATTCCAATTAATCTTAGGTTCAGCCTCTTGAAATAATTGCTCATCTCTTGGAGGTTTTGTTCTGTCTTTTTAAGTTTCTTTTCTATGTTTTTAACAGTTTGGGTTACTACCATATTTTGGTTTTCAAGCTCTGAGATTCTTTCTTCTGCTTGGTTAATTCTGCTTTCCATGTTTATCAGTTTGTTGTTTTTTTCATTCACTGTATTCTTTATGGCTGTTACCTCAGTTATCAACTCCTTCATTCTTTACTCTTGTCTCTCCTCATTTCTAGTTACTCTCTCTATTAATGTCTTGATATCTGTGTTTGTGGTTTGAGACCAGTCATTCTGGGGGTTCTTCATTGTTTGAGTTCTAGAGTCTGTATTCTCAGTGGCTAAACTCTCAAGGGTCTGTGTGAGACTCATATTCTTCCTTTGGTTTTTCTTCATTTATGTAGGTTTTCCTCCACCTTTTAAAACCTCTTCTTTAATTCTGTTGTTCAGTGATGGTGGATAACTTTTATTTCTGTTTGCTTAATTTTCTATTCTTTCTTATGTAGATCCTTTGGTTTTGTTCAATTCTGAAGCTGGATTGGGGGTGGGGTCCTGTGCTTTATGCAGTTTTGAGATTTAATTAAGGGGAGAGCTGTGATTCAGTAGCTATCTGCAGATCCCATTATCTGCTGACAGGTATGTGGACCCCCTGAAACCCACTTTCCACTGCCTTACAATCTGTCCATGCAGTGGAGGTGTCTGTTTGCCCCTTGAAAGCAAAATGAGATAAGAAAAGGGAAAGGAATGAAAAAACGAAAGGGGAAGATGAAAGGGAGGTGAAGAGAGAAAAGAAGAGGGATAAGAGGCATACCAACTAACAAATAAACAGAGAGACAAAGACAGAAAAAACAAAGAAGACATAAACATACAGATAATCATACAAACAAACAAAAGTCCCCTGTTGGTGTACTCTTCCTCAAAAGTACCCATACATACACACGAAATTAAAAAAAAAAAAAAATAACAGAAACAAACAAACAAAAAGTACAAAAATCTAATCAGAAACAGAAAGAAAGAGAGAAGAAAAAAGCTAAAACTAAGATAAAAAACAAACAAGAAAAAAAAAACCCTGCTCTCTGGCCGTTTCTGTGACTCTAGGTTCCTTTCAGGCCTCTGCCTTAGGGAGCAGTTCTGGTCTCCAGCCCCTCCTCTCTGCTCTTAGTGCAGGCTAATAGAGTTGCTCTCAGCATGAGTCAGATGCCCCACAGACTGTGGGAGGAGGATGGATCACATCCGGATTCACCCTACTCATTGCTGCTGCTGTCAAGTCTCCCATTCAGATCTGATGTGCCTGTGCCTGTTCCAGTGTGGAAGAGGGGTATCTGTCTCTCTGAGTCTCATGAGAAGATAGCTTCTGGGTCCCACGGTGGAGACTGGGCAGAGCTGGGCAGGACAATGCAAGTCTCAGCCCAGTTCTGGAACTGAGAAGATGGTGACCGTTGGCATCTTGCCACTGCATTGGAGCTTTATTCCAGTTTTCCACAACCTACCTTCTCTGCTGGTCCTCCTGCTTATGCTTGGTCTGCTACTGCAGGTGATGGTGTGTGCTGGGTATCAGTGGTGAGGGGCAGCTCTTCTCTGCTGCCTTCTCTCAAGAGAGACCCGAGAATAGCAGACGATCCCACATGCCTGGGTCTCCAATCTCAGGGTGGTGGTGGGTTGCAGTTACCTCCAGAGGAAAGCCTGGGTGCATGAATCCAAGTATCCCCTCAGATGGACTTTCACTTGCTTTTGTGGAGACTCTCACAGTCCAACCTGTTCCTTGCCCAGAAGTCTAGTGTCCTTATTAAAAGAGGTAGAGACATTGAGTCTCTCTCTCTCTCTCTCTGCCATATGAGGATACAGCAAGAAGGTAGCCTTCTGCAGTCTGATAGAGGGCCCTTATCAGAACCTGATCATGCTGGCACTCTGACTGTGAGAAATCAATTTCTGTTGTTTATAAGCCACCCAATTTATGGTACTTTTGTTATAGCAGTCCAAAATGACTGAAACAGTATAGACTATGATACAGCTGGATATTGACAACATGGATTGTTAGAAACTAGTCTGAAGAAAATTAAAAACTAAACAAGGCATGGTGACTCACACTTGTAATCCCAGCACATTAGGAGATCAAGGTGGGAGGATCACTGAGGCCAGTTCAAGACCAGCCTGGGCAAAATCATGAGACCGACCGCCATCTTTCAAAAAAATTTTTTTAAAAAATTATTCAGGCATGGTGAGATGTATCTGTAGTCCTAGCTACTCAGGAGGCTGAGGTGGGAAGATCACTTGAGCCCAGGAGTTTGAGGTGATAGTGAGCTATGATTACACTACTGCACTCCAACTTAGATGACAGAGGGAGACCTTGTTTAAAAAAAATAAAATTAGTATACAAGAATAACTCTGGGTCTGCCAAACCATACCACCAGTTTGCAATGCTTTGCAGGCATTAACTATGATTGTTTTGGGGAAAAGTACAGTTATGAAGCTAGACTTGATCACTTGAAAAACTGTATTCCTGATTGACCTGATCAAGTAGAGCCTCTTAGAAACAGGAACTATCATTAAGTGTTGCAGAAAATACTTATTATTTAACTCAACATGCTAAATATATGTTTAAGCCACAGAAAAGAAGATGGATCCTTTATTTTACATTTAGAAGTAAAAAGAAGATACCTCTTTCTTGGAATTTAAAGAAAAGGCAAGGAAGGAAAAATTATGTTTTAAAAAATGTATCTTCTGGGCAACCCTCCGGGTCCCCTCCCACTGTGGGAGCTTTTCTGTCCTCTAGATAAATCCTGCTTTCTTTAAAAAAAAAAAAAAAAAGTATCTTCTACCATGTTGGAAAAAAAGACCCAGGGTAGAAACAAAAAGAGGAATATAGTGTCTGTTGTTTCTTTGTTTCTCTACCTTCCCTATTTTTTTCCTCTTTTTCCTTCAGAAAGTAAAATGAGGAAAGAGGAAGTTTTCCAGCCTAGAAACACTGGGGATCCACTAAGTAAGGAGAAATGTGGAGAGGTAGTGTGAGGAAGGCAGTGCCTCTGTCCCATCTCCAACTGTCACAAGATTCAGGGAAGGCTGTCACCATCACTGCCACCTGGTGAGTGTACAGCAGCCTCTGCCCTAGCATCGGAGGCCCCCAGTAGTGCTACAGTTTCCAACTTTCTAACTTCCTGCCTCTGGACCACCCTGTCAGCCTAGACTTGTGAATCCTGCTTTCTCCTTGATTTAGCTCACTCTCTCTGCTTAGATGATTCCTGCTAGACTGTAAACTCCTTAGATGTGGAATTTTTGTCCTATTTCACTCTGTATCCTAGCTATAAATAACAGGCAAATACCAAATAAATGTTGAATGAGTGAATGAATGAATGAATGTACTTCTAATTCTTGTCTATCAGTCTCTATCTCCTTTTCTCTTCCTGGTTCCATAGGCGTACCAAGATGTGACTCAGGTCACTCGTCCAAAAAGTCTTCTTGTTTAAGAGAGAAGTATTTCCCTGAGAAGTCTCATGTGTCATACCTAATGATGAATTTGGAGAAATAATTGCCACATGAATCTGGGAAGTTTTATTTATCACTAAATAGCAGCTGAGGGATCCAGCCACAATGATGACCCTCATGATTTTTGTTTATGCCACTCCTGATGGGTATCACTGGCCCTCTGTTGATTCATTTCTACCTCTGCTCTCACTGTTTCCTCTGCTTGGAATGCTCTTCCCCCAGATGTTCACATGACATTTTCAGGTCATTTATCAAATATTACCTTCTCATTGAATCCTTCAATGACCAGCTCACTCAAAAAAAAAATTTTTTTTTGAGTTGGGGTCTTACTCTGTTGCTGAGGCTGAAGTGCAGTGGCAAAAACACAGCTCACTGCAGCCTTGACCTCCTAGACTCAGGCAATCCTCCTCCTGGGACTACAAGTATGTACCACCATACCTGGGTAATATTTTTTATTGTTTTTGTAGAGACAAGGTCTCACTATGTTGCCTAGGCTGGTCTTGAACACTTGGGCTTACGCAGTCCTCCCATCTCAGCTTCTCAAAGTGCTAGGATTATTGCCGTGAGCCATTGTGCCTGGCCTCACTCAATATTTTTTATCACCAATTTATGTAAAAACATTTTAAGTAGAGATAAGTCTTATATCCATTTAAAATACTATATCCTTTACTCAGTTATTTTATTTACCTGCCTTTCATTACTGGAATATGAGCTTTATAAACATAGAAACTTTCCCTATTTTATTTATATCTCCAGTGCACTTTAGACACTCCTTGGCATCCAGTAGGATCTTAATAAATGAAATGTGTACGTTTTCCCCAAAATTCCAACTACAGGTTTCACTTTTAAGTTTTTTGCTTGCTCCTTAAAATGCTTTAGCATTCATCCATAGACCACTGTCTTATCATTTTCCTTAGCAGGACACATCTGTCGTTCTGGCCCAACCTGCATCTTTTCACAGTTTTTTGGTTATAAACTACTTCCTTCCTATTCTGTTGAGCTTCATCAGAACTAACTCTTCTTCTCCTGTCACTCTCAGCTTTGAACAGATACAGATGACCTGAATTATCAGATCATTACGTCTCCTGTCAGCAATGATTTGTTTAAACAAGGTCACGTGACTTAAGACTTGTCTTCCTTTGAAGTTCTCTGTCAAAACTAGCAGAAAAACAAAACAACAACAACAAAAAAACCTATTTCATTTTGTTAGGATTTCTCAAAATGTGAGAATGAAAGTCTTCCATAGAAAATGGCTGTTTGGTCACCACGTGGGGATAGTCTATTCAAGAGGGCAAAAGAGACAGAGTCCTGGTAAGATTGCTTGGTCCTCTTGGTGTAACAATGACTGAAGTCAGTGCTATTCTTGGACTCTAAGTTATGTGTGTCAGTACCCTTTTTCACTTAAACTTACTTGAATTGTACTTCTGTCATTTACAACTTAAGAAATTCCTGACAAATGAGCCTCTACATGCTTGCCCCAGCCCCAGTAAACCCCTACACGTAAGCAACTCTCTGGGTAATGCTGTCACTCAGCTGGTCCTGGTTTCTTGACTCCTGAACACTTTCACCATGTTTGTGGCATAAGCAGAATGATTTGCTGTCTAACATGTAGAACATATACTCATTTTCTCCCTGCAGGCTGATATAATATTTTCAAGACCGAACTTACAAACTGAAAATACTGAGGGACACACTATAAGGTCCAAAGAGGAGGGAACACATGATAATATATTGCTAAGTTTGGAACTGGAATTAAATGTTACCAGTGACACTTTTTCCATCCACAAATTTTGAGTGAAAACCATAAAGCATATTTTATGCTTAGAAGAACAAGATATTGGATGCAATCTAATCTTGAAATCATAGGTGTTCTTTCAAAAATCGAACCTTATTTTACATCAGAACAGCATATGGTATGAAAGTAATTATGCATTTTAATGAACATGAATCCTTTCCTATTAGCAAACTATGTTGAACAAATATTTTTAAATGTTTACTCTAGACATAGTACTGTTATGTTAGAGTGAAGTGGGTGGTTAATGAAATAAAAATTGGCATAATATTGTTGCTTAGATTAGAAAACAATACATACCTATGCACATATTCATACACATATATGTATTTATATACATATGCATGTATCAATATTTACATATACATAGTATGTGCATGTATATAATTATTCAATAAGATGTAGAAAAATGAGATGAGAAATACAAATTTGAAAACAAAATGGAAACAAAAACATTGAAGCCTCACTTTAACAGCTATAACACAGAATCAGGTGTCACTTGTACTTAGTTTTTAAAATCTTTTCCAAAGGAATTAGGAGACAGGAAGAACTCGTTTTGCCAGGGTATTTTTTATAATGGGGATTAGTAGCACCAAGACAGGCCCTGGAAAGACAGACTTCATTGTGTTCCAGAACAGGCAAAATCATGATGCTGTTTTCTTTCCCCTTTGCTTGCCTTTTCTCCAAATAGCCTTTATGATCTCTAAATCAAAGCTTTTCCATCATACTGTGTGAAGTTCTAGTCCTCATCTGCTGCTTTAAAGCAATGACCAAGGCAACTCAGATGGATTCATTTCTTTTACTAATACATGCTCAATTTTTACATTCTGGCAATTTCACAGAAGCCTAGAAACTACTATAAGTTCAAAACATCATCAGTTGATATATCAAAATGTATTAAACACTTGTACTGTCCTAGACAAAAGAGATAAAATAAATAAGATGTGGTTATATTATTAATGGTGTTATCATAAATTAAAGGCAATGAAAGGATGTAATGGTTACTATGGAGGAATAAACACTTGATGAAAGAACTAAGTAAAGGTGCACCTAAACTGTGCAGAGAATATGGAAGGCTTTCTGGAAGAGCGAAAGTCACAATGCTTAGTGTTAGGAAATGTGGAAGAGTTTGTTAGGTGAAGAGGTAAAAAATAAGATATTCCAGGCAGAAAGGCCACACTTATACAGACCCCAAAACACAAAAGAGCTCAATTTTATTTGAAATGGCAGTAGGTCTGCATGTCTGGAGATTAGGGTACAAAGGAAAGCATGCCTTTGTTTACAGATGAAGCTGAGAAAAAAAGCACTTGGCATATCTGTAAAGAGTTTGGAGACTAAGGAGTTTGGACTAGCTAATAGACAGTGGTATTCAGGGACTCAGCTACTAAAATCCATATGGGGTACAATTCAAAAGGCTTGTAAACTTGGATGTAAAATAAAATACATCTTTATTTTTACTGACTGTTGCATAAAATTTAGCATTCTCTTCAATTATGAATACAGCTAACAAACCACAGTGGTACTAGCAATACCTGTGACTTTGTCACCAAGAGAAATCAGGTATTTTCATTTTATATTCAGTTCTTGCAGATGTTTTGAAATGATTTTTATGCTATTCACACCTTAAAGATTTTGTTAGTTACAAAATCTACTGGTACATTTTGTTATTTAGTGGGTTAATATAAAAACACATTGATAACTGTATTTTAATGTAGTAACTCACAACAATTTGTATTGTAATAGTATGCTTATTATTTTATGATTTTCAAACAATATTCTGAAAAGGGTACACATGCTTACTCAGCTGCCAAAGTTTCTAGGAAAACAGGTAGCTAAGAATCTCATATCAGAAATATTTTAGAGACTAGATTTTTGGTTTAGGAAGAAATCTGGCATCACTGTAGAGTACAAAAAAATTGTGAAAATGAAGACTCCAGTTGAGAGACTGAAGTTATTGTGTAGACAAGAGATAAGAGGGAATGAGAATAATTTCTGAAAATAACAGTTGAGAATAAAAAGTCTGTGGGAAGAAGTGGGGGAGAGAAGACGAGGCAGTGGACACAGCAGATACAAAGCCCTGAAGTGGGCAAAAGCTGGCTTTGTTTGAGTGTGGCTAGAAAGTGATGAGTCAAAAGGGTAGTTTACAAATCCCTTGCCAGGCCTGCTATGGGCCTGTGAAATCAAACAAGTTGTGTGTTTCCAAAAGACAGTGATGGGACAGGCATAGGATAAATATTTCCATTCCAAAAGAGGAAACTAGAAAAAAAGAAAGGAGTGACTGGTCCCAAGTAGGTCCAGAATTCAACAGGGCAAACAGTAAGTCTTAATGCACCAGAATAATCTTATTTGACTCAATGTCCCACCTCCTGGACATACTGGGTCAGAGGTTGGGCCCCCAAGGATCCAGGTGACCTTGCCCCCGTGGCTTTCCTGGGTGCTGCTGTCCACACGACAGCTTTTACATGTGGGAGTCATGTGCCTGTGGCTCTCCCAGACTGAAGTTTCACACTGGTGGCTCTACCATTCTGGAGTCTCAAGGGCAGCCCTGCTCCTTGTCACAACTTCTCCAGGCATTTTCCTTGAGAGCAGGTACTCTCTATGGTGGTCCTGATCCTATGGCAATTCTCTGCATGAACCCTGAGGCTCTCTGAGGTATCCTTTGAAATCTAGGTGGAGGCAGCCACACCCCTGCTTAGTTCATACACTCTGCACACTGGTGGAGATGGCACCACACAGATACTGCCAAGGTTTACTACCTGTGCCCTTTAGATAAGAGGCCAATGTTGCACCTGGGTCTACTAGAGCCACATCTGGAACTGCTGAGATGTACTGGGCCAGAATACTGGAAGCAGAAGCATCAGGCAGAAAGTGACAAAGTTTCCTGAGTGCCTGAGGTCCCTCTTTTGACAGAGTTCTATCTCCCAGGCCTTGGTACTCTGGGCCTGTGTTGGGAGTGGCAGACCCCATGATCTATGATATGACTTCAGGGTTACTCTTCTATTATCTTGATAAATAGCACTTGGCTTCTACTGAGTCACACTAATCTTAACTGATCACTTGGCCACATCACTGATTCTTCTCCAAACATGGCTTTTCATTCTTTATAACAATGGCCAGGCTGAGAAATTTTCAAATCTTTAAGTTCTGCTTCCCTTTTGTCTATAAATTCTGTCTTTAAGTAGTTTCTCTCCTCTCACATTTTTCTATAAGTAGTCAAGAGATGCCATGCTGCACATTTGACACTTTGCTTAGATATTTCTTCTGCCAAACATGCAATTTTATTGCCACAAGTGCTACCTTCCATAAAACATTAGGACACAAACACAATTCATCCAAGTTCTTTGCCACTGTTTAACAAATATTACCTTTCCTCCAGCTTCCAAAACATGTTTTGTGTTCCTCGTTTCTGTTGGAACCCTTCTCAGAATGGCTTTTACTATCCTTATGTCTACCAATATTCTGTTCACGATCACTTAAGAAGACTGAGACTTTTTCTCAGAATTAGCCTTGATGGTTCATGAATAAGATTTTTATCCAGCATGCACTTCCAGCTCTTTCAGACTCTACCCATTGCCAAGTTCCAAAGCCATGTCCACATTTTTAGGAATTGATTACAGCAGCAGCCACTCTTTGTACCAATACCTATCTTATTCCATTCTGACTGCTATAACAAAATATTTTAAACTGGGTAATTTATAAACAACAGAAATTTATTCTAGAGACTGGAAAGTCCAAGAAGCAGTTGCCAGCAGATTTGGTGTCCAGTGAAGGCCAGTCCCTTATTGACGGCACCTTCTTGCTGTATCCTCACATGGTGGAAGGTGGGAACAATCTCCTTCAGACTTCTTTTATAAGGATGCTAATCCCATTAAGGAGGTTGGAGCCCTCAGGATCTAATCGTGTCCCAAAGGTCCCATCTCTTAATACTATTGCATTAAGAATTAGGTTTTCACATATAGGTTTTTGAGGGGTCACAAACATTCAGATCATAGCAGATATATTAATTTGGAGATGACTATAGTATATTTAATTGGAGAGTTCAGGTAAGAAGATGATTTTTATGGGTCTGTAACATAGAAGAGAGATCTGAATCGGGGCTACAAATGTTTGGAGGCACCAGTATATACATAGTATTTAAATCAACCTGGAGAGAGTAGAAAGAAGAGGTTTGGGGACCCAGTCCTAGGGCACTCCTGGTTAGGAAACAAGGAAACCCAGAGGGAACAATCAGAAAGGTAAGAGAATGACCATGGAAGTATACAATTTTCACGAAAGAAGAGTTTTCCAAGAAAAAAGGGGGCAACTGTATTATACATAAAATCTACCTAAGCAGGGCTCAGTGGCTCAGCCTGTAATCCCACGCTTTGGGAGGCTGAGGTGAGTGGATTGCCTGATCCCGCAGGTTCGAGACCCGCCTGGGCAACTTGACGAGACCTCATCTCTATAATAAATCAAAAAATCAGCCAGGCATGGTAGTGCATGCCTGTAATTCCAGCTACTCAGAAGGCTGAGGCAGAAGGATTGCCGGAGCACAGCACGTCGAGGCTGCGGTGACCAGGAGCGGCCACTGCACTCCAGTCTGGGAGACAGGGTGAGACTCCAACTCAAAAAAAAAAATCTACCTTATTGGTGTATAATTTACATATAAGTAAATGTATATATTGTAAGTGTAATGTTCAATTAGCTTTGACAACCCTACCCTGACTGACTTCCAAGCAATTGCTGAGACCAGATAAAGGAGGTATGGCTCTGGGTCGGTTAGTTTGCATTTCAAAAGCTCCAGGCTGAGGCCTTGCTATCTCAAAGAATACTAGCTCTAGGGGGTATAATATACACCATAGCTTATCACAACCTACTTCAGGCCAGTTCTGGTAAAATATAGTCCTATTTTTTTATCTCCTCCATTTGTGGGCTATTACTGTATATCTATATAAATTATAAAACCAAAATGCAGTTTTATATTTATTGCTTTATTCAGTGTTATGCAGCTAGAGGACATTAAGAGAAGAAGATTAAAATATTTTTATATTTAAAAATATTGAGTCACATGTATATCTGATACTCTTTATTTCTTCATGCCTGATGTAATTTTCTTTCAGCCTAAAGAACTTTAAAATTTTTTGTTGTAATTAAAGTCTCTTAGTAGATAATTATTTTTTAAAGATAGCTGCCTGAAAATATCTTTATTTGGCATTAATTTTTAAAGGATAGTTTTGCTGGGTATAGAATTCTTTGAATACATTCATAATAGATTTTGAAATTGTTGTCTTCTAAATCAGATATCTATGTCTACCTAGAGTCAGCTTTTTATTGAGAAGTCAAATTCCGATACTTTAAAAATATTTTTTTTGAGCATATTTTTATAATATTGGGCGGTTGGGTCCGGACAACCACAATAAAGCAAATATCACAATAAAGCACATCACACAAATTTTTAAAGTTCCCAATAAAAGTTAAGTTTACACTATAATTTCTATTAGTGTTCAATAGCAGTGTGGCTGAGAAAATAATGTATATAACAATTAAAAAAAACTTCACTGCTAAAAAATGATAGCAGAGTCATCAGAACATTTTTCTTTTGAGTCATAATCTTTTTGTTGGTGGTGGATCTTGCCTCAGTATTGATGGCTGCTGACTGATCACAGTGATGATTGCTGAAGGTTGAATGGCTGTGACAATTTCTTAAAACAATACAACGATCAAGTTTGCTACATCAATTGCCTCTTCTTTCACAAAGATCTTTTCATAATGTGTAGTGCTGTTGGATTACACTTTATACACAGTAGAACTTTTTCAAATTTGGAGTCAGTCTTCTCAAACCTTACTGCTTTATCAACAAAGTCTGTATAATATTTTAAATCCTTTGCTGCCAGTTCACAGAATCTTCACCAAGAGTAGATTTTGCTTAGACACTTAGAGACCATTGCAGGGTTATCATTGAGCTAGTTTCAATATTGTTGCGTCTCAGGGAATAGGGAGGACCAAGGAGAAGCAGAGAGATAGGGTAATGGTGAGTAGGTGCAGCAGTCAAAACAGTCAGCATTTATTGATTAAGTTTGGCTTCTTATACGGGTGGAGTTCATGTTGCCCCAAAACAATCACAATAGGAACATTAAAGATCAATGATCACAGATCACCATAACACATAAAATAATAATGAAAAAATGGAAATATTGAGAGAATTACCAAAACATGATGCCGAGAAACAATGTGAGCCCATGATTTTGCAGAAATGGCATCAATAGACTTGCTTAACATAGGGTTGCCACAAACCTTCAACTTCTAAAATTTAAGATCCGCAAAGTACAATACAGCAAAGTGCAAAAAAAGGAGTTGTGCCTATATATTTTTGTTATTGTTGAACTATATATATAATGCTTTCTAGCAACTCTGCCTTGTGAATTTTTTCCTAAACATTTTTTTTTAAGTAAGTAGCTTATCAGAACTTACTCTCTCCCATGGTGTTTGGTTGCTAATGTCTGCTATTTTTGTGTTTGTTGTTCTTTTAAGCATATTCAGTGGTTACCCTATTGTTTGCATAAGTGTAGTCAGCTAATGTTTGGGGTAGTATTTGTTCGTAATCACTTTGAGCTTACGTGTGTGTGTTGGGGAACACATGCAAAGCTGGTTCTCAATTTCATCTGGCTTTCACTTTCAGTATGGCTGTCTCAAGTCCACAATCTCCTTGTATGTTTTTGGCTGTGCCATTGCTTGCATGGAGTGGGACTGAAGCCTCAGTTTTACAGAGCTATGAGTTTTTGTTGTTGTTGTTGTTTCCTTTCAAGTTTGCTACTAACTGTCAATGCTATCATGGGTTTTTGCTTACTAACCTAAGCAAAGCCTATTTCCTCTGGCAGAAAAGTTGCTTCTCTGGCCAGCTTCACTGGGGTAACAGTGATGTTTTTGCTGAAAAGAGCTAGGAGGAAAGGTATGAGGAGGAGGGTGAAAGCAGTGATGGAGTGAGTGTGGCTCTAGAGGAAAAAGCCAGAGGTCTCTACTGCTTTATCTGAATAAATAAAAATTATTTGCAATAAATAACTCTCAAATTATTATCTGTGGTCAATTTCTATTGCCCCTAAATGATTGTTTTAGACAATTTTGTTCAATTTTATACTTGTTTGGCAAGAGTATTTATAAACTTTTACTTTATCATAGCCAGAAATTTCACCTCTTACATTATTCTCCTAGAGTATGATTTCTATTCTTAAGGTTATCTTTTGGTTCAAAATGGCTGTCACAGCTAAAACATACATACAAGTTCTAGGTTTTAAAAAAATCTTTAGAAAAGGTGAAAGTATAAAACTGGTGCCTCTGCCTCCTGATTTGTCCCTTTAAGCATCTTTTCTGGTTGTACACATGACACTTTGCTTACATGTTAATGGTCAGAACTTAATCAGATAGCCACAACTAGGTGTATGATACATTAGGAAATATCTTTCTCTTTGGGTTCATTAAAATAGAATCAAGATTTTCATATAAACAAAATAATATAGCATGTACTCTTTTGTCTGGCTTCTTTTGAGCAGCATTGAGATTCATTAATGTTGTTTACTGTATCCGTAAATCATACCATTTACTGCAGAATATTAGTCTATTTATGGTATATGTGATAATATGATCATTAACTTACTAGATTTTGGGTTGTTTCGAGTTCAGTCTATTATCAACTAAACTGTTATTAACATTTGTACACATGTTTGTACACGTCTTCATTTCTCCTGGGTAAATAACTAGAAGTGAAATTGCTGGATCATATAGTAAGTAAACATTTAATAAGATAAGAAACTGCCAAACTGTTTTCCAAAATGGCTTTGCCAGTTTTCTTTCCAATCAGCAATGTAACAGAGTTCTATTTGTTCCAAATTCCTCCCTCATTAATACCTGATCTATCAGTCTTCAGAATTTTAGTCATTTTTATGGGTTCACAGTGGTATCTCATAATGGTTTTAATTTGCCTGTCACTGATGATAAATGAGCAAGATGGGGCGGGTGGGAATAAATAAGCTGATTTTGAAATTTATTTGAAAAGGCAAAGGACCCAAAGTAACAAAATAATTTTGAAATAGAATAATTTTGAAAGAATAATTTTTTCAAAATAATTTTGAAAATTTACATTACCCAATTTTAAGATTTACTACAATGCTACAGTAATCAAAATGGAGTGGTATTGTAATATAATCAATGAACTAAAATAATTCAGAAATAGAATCACAGTTGTATGTAAACTGACTTTTGCTAAAGGGTCAAGCTAATTCAGTGGAGAAAGGATAGTTGTTTCAATAAACATTACTGATATAACTGAATATCCATATTAAAAAAAATAAACTTTGACTCTCACATCAAGCCATTTACAAAATTTATCTCATGCTGAATTACAGACTTAAATGTAAAAGTAAAAATTATAACACTTCTAAAAGTTAAAAGAAAATCTTTGTAATCTTGGAATAAACAAAGGTTTCTTATGGAAGGCACAAAAGTATAATTTATAAAAGAAAAAATGTGTAATCCTGCGCCTTGGGAGGCTGAGGTGAGTGGATTGCCTGAGCCCGAGGGTTCGAGACCCACCTGGGCAACTTGGCGAGACCTCATCTCTACAATAAATCAAAAAATTAGCCAGGCGTAGTAGTTCCTGTAGTTCCAGCTATTTGGAAGGCTGA